>JAGFPH010002963.1:68435-93224 GCA_018207615.1 Philaenus spumarius | reverse complement strand
TTGGGAGTATTTTCAATACACAATGCATTGCATGCTTCTCACGCAAACCCCCGTGTTGGGAGTATTTTCAATACACAATGCATTGCGTGCTTCGCACTCCAACCCCCGTGTTGGGAACATTTTCCAATACACGGAGCATTGCATCCGCTTTAAAATATTAGTGATTAATACGTAGAAAGGTTCAAAAATAAAAAAATAAAGTATTTTATACTCATTTAGACTATAAATATAAGAAATAAAACGTCAGCTCCTAGCATAGGGATTACGAAATTTGCCTAGCATGTTCATTTTAATTTCCTCTTCTCTCTTTGATTAGAATTATTTTAGTTCAGTTTAGTATAATCAACACTAGCATATAAATTGTTATCAAAATTAATTATTATAAAGAGTTTAGTTTAACTCCATAACACATAGGCTTAAAATTTGCGCTATGCACTGTGTATTTAAAGTACTCCCAATACGGGGTTGGCGTGCAATGCACTGTGCATCGGCCGCTTCTCATAGTGTTCAGTGTCAAGCTCACATATGTGCGTCCTACATTATTTATATAAAATGTCTAATAAACAAATCTTCTACCAAAATATAAGTTTTATACCATGTTAAAATGTTTGTGTACCCAAAGACCCATTACCATCCAAAATTTTAATCTTCCACTTTTGCAGATTATATTGATGGCTGTAAGTCAATAAGTAGATAAATTTGGACTCTAACAACACCTATATCTTTTTAAGGATTTACTGATAGTCTAACCCTCAAATTGATGTACCTCCATTATATTCATATCCATATCATAAAAGGGAGCAAAGATATGAGTTGTGTAATACAGCGAATGAATTAGTGTAAAACATAGGCCTACACTGCGTCTGTTAGGCCGGAACTTGGCCGGTGCACTACAGGCTTTAACCACTGTACGGTTTTGTTCTCCGAATCTTTTACTAAACGTTTCTAATGGTACTCAATTTCAAACAATGACCGATTTGGTATCTTTTACTTTTTCATTATATTATAGTATGTATGTCTGTCTGTCTGTATGTATACAAAAATTTTCAAAATCTTTTTTCGTACATCTAAACAGGCCTAATTGACATGTTTGGTGCAAATTTGTTTGAAATCGATCGAATAGTTTTTTCTCTAGCTAATAATAATAATAATATCTATTAGTTACTCTCCTACTTTAATGCACTTTAATACAATTATGAAGTCACAGTGAATTTGTTTGGTTAATTTAAATATGTTTGTGAGAAAGTATATGCCAGTTTCTAGTATCGTTTATTTTGTTTTAAATCAACACGAAAATTATGATATCTATTGATTATAATTGTGCATTTTTAAAGCATATAATAACTAACTAATGTAAATTTACTTATTTTCTCTTCCATTTTCCATTTTTTTATGAAATTTATATTGCTTGTTAAGTTGACTTTAAAATTGGATTTATTTAGCATTAACCTAACAGTTATTAATTAAATTCAACGAAGAAACCATTGAGAGGGTAGCCAAATGTAATGAGTTTATTGAGTTAATATGCATTTGAAAATACCTAAGACGGTTATCCTGTCTGAAACCGACAGAGATATCGACTTTCATTAAATGTTCATTGCCAAAACAATACTTTAAGTTAATAATATACTTTAATTATCCAGTAGTTTGTTGTTTGTGTAATCGTAAGTTATTTGTATTACCTAAAATATAATGTAAACTACTTCGATTCAGCCTACAAAGCGACCATTGTGTTTTCCTTTGTAAACAAAATATTAAAACAAATAATAAACAACGTGTAAAAGTAAAACTAATAACGAAACAATAAACAACATTTAACAGGTTTACTGGCCATTTTATTGGTCACAGTAAATTCAACGGTTTATTCGATAAATTCGAGTTTTCTAATGAATGCTTTCGTTTGTGTTAATGTATCAACGATGCGAGGTAATATACTATACATCCCGTGACTATTTATTCTCCAAAAACAAAGTACGTTAAAACTAGACTCGTCGACATTTAAAACAGTAACTTCCTGCGGGAGTAATGGGAATTCATTTTTCACGAAATGTTTGTTTTATTTGCAACCGTGAGTACGGTGATAGGTAATGTTTTATTACAAGTGGTGTTTGCTGTATGTTTGTTTAGAGAGATTAATTTAGGTTATTTTAAACGCTATTGTTGCTAAACGATTAGCAAATGTTTTATCTAAACAACAGAATTGGATAGAAAAATATTGCTTTTTTTATAGTTTGATATTATTTTTGAGTTCTACCTTTAATTATAATCCGTAGATCTTTCGTTATTCCGTCTGTCTATCAAAGTCAATTTCCTCAGTAACTGATAAAAGTATATAAGTGTTTAGCAACCATTCTACTAACTTTAATATGTTATTCACCTGGTCAAAACTAGCAAATAATACGATAAAACATGACGTATTATATTTTGCTTATTTAGAAATTGTCTGTCTGTAAGTGTGTTTTTTAAAATAATTATTATATCATCTACGGACAAGCACAGACAAAATTGCACTAATTTCTGTTTAAAGCCGTTTTGCAACGTACACAAAGTAAAAAAAATAAGAATAATTCTTAGAATAACAATTATTGTTAAAAACACACAGGTCTGGTAACTCATAAAATACTACGTTCTGGTATCATACAATACCATCCTTAGCCTAAGATACCAAAACTATTATTTCTTTTCATAATAATGGTACTAATACAATATATTTACAGATAATTGGTTTTATGTAAGAAAATAAATTATAACCAACTTACATAACTGTAACTAATACGAGCTAATACAGTCGTAAATTCCCAATTATGTAATACATTAATTAAACAAGTTTGTTTTAATTAAAATGTGCTTAGAAAGTTTTTATTATGATGAATCATCGTAACTAATTATTTTGCGTGAATTTAATTCGGTCTGTCGCACTTTAGATATTTACGAACGTTTCAGCAGCTAACTTGTATTAACTTTTAATTAGGTAGTTCCTTAACGAAGTTGATACACATTACTCATATACTGATAGTTAATTAAATGAGTATTATGATATTATTTTAAGACTAAGATGGTGTAACGTTATTTAAGTTTACCACACTTTCGATTCAACACGCCTACGAACATTTTTCATCACGAACACAACTATAAAAATATAATCCAATTTTGCAGCAAACAAATATGTAAGTGATAAAAGTATGCACATGCGTCAAAAACTACCGTTACCTCCTAATCGAACAGCTGAACTTGGAATTGCATTACAGTACTGTTCACGTTCAACTAAAATCTAGAACACCGGCCTTTTAAAAAATGGCGTCAAGCTAAAGCGAAGTAAAATAATGTAATGCACATCCTTTTTAACACGAACTTCCTAAGCAAATTGAATAGTGTATAACCGTAATCAAAACATGTTGTTTTAATTTTACTTCAATTAATTCAACTGTACCCTCATCACCAATCTCCTAGCAGGAAAGCAATGGCTACTTTAACGTACGCAGTTAACAAATGCATAAATACGTCTTCCCAAAGCTTGTAAAGGTTGTTGAAACCACCATGTATATAAAATGTGTTCATATGTTTAACGTTTATAAGTATTTTTACTTGAATTTTATTTTACAAATTCTATTTAAATGTAAACTTTTTAATTTAGGCTAAATTCATTTAATCTGTCATACAACATTTAACACAAAACAATGAAAATTAAAGTAAACATGGAGTAGGCCTAACCTGAAAGTAGGATATAACTAATATTAAAAAATGTACTTGATATAGAAGGGAATGTATCTAATGTAATACATTTTTTAAAATAATATTAATAATACTAACTGGCGGAATTAAACAAATTTAACGACCAATTTGTAATCAAACATAGGTAATGACACAATTTAATAGCTTAATTAAATTTTAAACGTATAATTGAACAAATGTCAACCTTGCGGAAATTTACGCAACACCGGTAAACGAATAGAAAACTAAATTATGTCATACAAACAAATGTAATATAAGTGATTGAAGAATTGTAAAGAAAATATAAATATTTAAATTTAAATATAGTAAATATTGTTAGAATAATCTGGCATGAGTAAATATAATTTAATTTGGAGTATTTAAAAAATGAAACAGTTTCAACTAAATATTGCTGAGAGGTATAAATATTGCATACAAATGAAGACTGAATTAATGAATATTAAAGGGACAATTAATTGTTAATGAATAAAAACATTTTCAGTACTAATCCAGAATCCAAACTGAATAGACGTATATTGTCAAGACGGAAGAATTTGAATCAGTTAGTTAGATATTTGGACAAAAGATATTTTGACAGGAAGATAGTTGGAGTAAAGAAGGTAATATGCGACAATTTACAATTCAAAACATTTTGGTAAAAGTTTAGAAAAACAGTTGACAAAATTTTCTAAATAATAATAAAACTTCAGTAAAAGTATATTTATATTTTTTCTAAACAGTTGGCAAACATTGCTTGAAATGAAGTCAATAACAATAGTGTTTTCAATTAAATATAATCAACTAAAAAAACAATAAACTACTAAAATTGTCTATAAGTTAAATATCAAGCAATAATATAATTTACTTTTCTATGTAAATGTTTAGTTTTAAAAGATTTATTTTAGAAAATCTAATATAAAAGCCTGGAACCAGCTAGGATAAGCCGAGAAAAAAGAGAGCTTTGTGTTAAATAACTATAAACAACAATTATAATTTATATTTATAAAAAAATAAATACCATATACAGTATAGTTATTGTTAGCCCATACTATAAACGAACATGTTAATATACACATGTGGAAGCATAGATAAAATCATATATGTGTTCAATACATATCTGTGAGAATATCTCAATTTGATTTTTCAAATTTTTGGAATTTAATCTTGTATAAATTAATAATTGTAATCAGGTACTGTTTAAGTAATTATTTTCTTTCAATTGTCAAAGGAAGTTTCAAAGCATAATTTGAAAAGCCGAAAATTCAAGGGATATATATTCCCTTTGATTATATTGTGCACTCTTGAAAATGTTTGTTTTTTATTTCTCTTACCGGGCCTAGTCACCTTCATGTTTAATTAAACTTAAATTTATTTAGATAAGACTCAAGAGCAGCAAAATGCATAGTGGATGTTTTTTATTTGTAATAATAAAATAATTTATCTTAATTTCAGTTCTTTTTTCCAAAAAATTAATACATTTAAATAAATCATTCTCTGGCAATCATTAACTACTAAATATAGCAATTGTTTGATTAGTATAAAATAAAAGATTAATAATTAACCTGAAAACATAAGCACATAGTTTAAAACTAGCTTAGTGTCTGGCAAAAAATTAAAACTACTGAAAAATAAGATCACGTCAAGTGCACAGTGTCACTGTATATTTTTTCTAATTCTGTTACAAAATTCTATACGTGTCAACAAATGTTTGAAATAACATAAATTGAAGTAAACACCACTTAACTATTTATTGATCCTGCTTATGATTATTATTGTCGCAAAAACCATGTTATAAAAATAAATACAGATCCCGGTGCGAATGCTGCCACTTGGACTATGGGCTACTAACCATACTAAAAACATCAGTATTCCCGGCGTGGGTAGATAAACCAGTTCCATGTTCCAATTTTATGTGATTATCTCTAGGAAAACGAACATAAATAATGTAATTAAATTTAAAATTACTTCTGCACCCCTTTCAATTGTGAGGTGACACCACCAATTCGTCGAAAGAATGAATCACATTAGAAAGCGGCGTGGGAAAAAAATTTCCTCCACTTACGCCCTTTCCCCACACCCTTCGCCCATCACGCCCGGGCAAGGTCAAATACCAGCATTCGCGCCGATATCTGCACATTGTTATTCTTAAAATCAAAAACTGCAATTACATGTAAAATACTGTACAGATATGTAGAACTATAAAAGAATATTTACGGTTTCCTGGCGATTTTTTTTATTATTGAAGATGTAAGCTCTACCAGCCAACACTAGGAGCGGCACACTAAACCACCTATTCTCGGAGTACTCTCGTGTGAACCCTGGGGCAGCAGGCAAAGCACTACTTCAATGTGCAACTGTTTGTACCTTCTTCCGATGGTTATTTTTCGCCTTAATGACCACTCAGTGATTATTTAAGATTCTGCTTTCTTCCTCTTTATGCATATTGATATGTCTGGTGAATATGTCTCCTATCTCTCAGTGTATTCATTTCTTTAGCATGAACTGAAGCAATTCAGAGTGCAACTGTCTGTATATTATCTTCTTCCGAGGGTTATTTTTCACATTTTTGTCCTACTCAGTTATTACTTAAGATTCTACTTTCTTCCTCTTTCTGCTTAATGATATTTCTGGTGAATATGTCACCTATCTATCAGATTTTTCATTTCTTTAGCATAAACTGAACCAGTTCCACGTTGCTGGACACTCCTGCAAGTCTTTACCTGACTGCCACCTAGAGCAGGCGAACAAGATCAGGTCGACAGTGTCAATTTCTTCACAATAGATACATATAGGAGAGTTCCTCATCTTAAATTTATGAAGATATTCTTCAAACTCCCCTTGCCTTGTGAGCATCGGCATTAAGTAATATTCTAGCAAGGTATCTAGAACTACAAGGTATACAGATTTTACGTCCAATGAGATCGAGGCTGATGACGTCACGCCGTGACCCCCGTCGACATTGTTTAATTCGAGAGCAAGTAACGTTTAAACTAAAACTGCTGTACAAATTAGATAACATATTAAAAAATAGTTTATTCTAACACCAAATTTTACGTTAGATGATGAAAACTCTAACAGTGTAAGGATGAATATTCAAAAAAATTGTTAACTATGTATTTTATAATAAACTTTCTTATGTTATGGTTGGTGTAGTCGAACATATACAAAGCGGTGAACTTTTTTATTTTTTGGTCAGGAAAAAAATTCCCGTAGGAAAAATGTAGGTAAAAGTTCAAATTTTAATAATAGGCTTATTTGGTTGTTGTTCAACTAGGGCCATTAGTTATTTTTTGACAACGAGTTTATTACGATGATGTTTTAAATCAGCGCTAGCGCGATTTCTGAACCTCGAGTACTACCTTCCTAATCAATGCGGTATTTGCTAGATCTTCCTGCCCATCTTCTTGGCCATTGCTACAATATTTACTTTCGCATATCCCTCTTCAAGACCTCATCCTCCATCACCATCCTTTCTCTTTCTTCTAGCAATAGGACCACCAGAGGCACTCACTTAGAACTAATGACTAACGGTTTCTCGTCTTTTAATCAGGCCAACATGTTTATTTTGATTTCTCGTATGATAGTTAGTGGAAAAGTTTTTTTAATTTATACATGGCCATTTGAAAAACTAAAACCATTTTTTCATGTTTTTGTGGACTTATTTTTGTTCTACTACGAAATGCACTAGTTCGTAGAATTTTACTGTTACGTTTTCTTATGTGTACAAAATATAGAAACGTAACACTTGTGGGTATATTTTATCTTTAACATATTAAAAATTAATATTAATTTTTGAGAATATAAAGACATTGTATCTAAATCATGACTACAATAGAATATCGTACCCTATTAAAGAAATGCTAAACATCATGTAATTAAATAAACAATAATTGCAATGCAGTTTTAAAATGGAACTGAAATACTTTACGAAATTTCACAAACAATTATTTAAATTATTAGTCCAAGTATTCTTTTAAGTCATGTTCTTCAGAGTACGAGCAGTTAATAAAGTTAGACGTTACACACCACTTATAACCCATTATCTTGCAATTTGTGTGTTGTTAGGTAAAAGATCATTTAAGGGAGGGAAAATGTTATCAAGCTTCCCTTAATTGAAATTCTCGAGGATGGCAGACATTAGGAAGCAAGAGAGCACTTAACTGAGCTAAAAGTAAAACCCTTTTTAAGTGCATCGATAATTTAAAGAACAGGGATTTGTTTTTAAGCTTTTATTAAATGCAACTTATATGGATAGTTTGTTTCAACGGTTGTCAATTACATTGAACGTATTTAGTACGTTCAAGACTCTATTTTATCAAGTTAAAGTCTCTAAACAAATGAAACAAATACAACTAACGAGAATTTACCTATTATACATTTATAATGTACTTATTAATATTAAAATGAAAAGGTAAATTTAGACCACATGTCATAATTTTTCAAGGAAAAGAGTATGAGCTAGAAATATTGTTTGAAAACACCCAATCAATTTCATATGAGGAATCGTTTAAAGATATTTATTTTGCTTTCTCTCCATACTAAGTTCCATTTACTTAAAAACCATGGGTAAACCTTAAAAAATAAATTATTATATCCAAACCAAAATTTCAAACCTGAACTACCCGTACAAACCGTTCATTTAAACGAAAAATGTCTAGATACCTTTTTTGTAGCCCTTTTAATTCCATATCGGCTAGTGTTACTGGCTTGGACGTTTTTAAGTTACGTTTCAAAATTGGTCTGTTCAACACAATACTATGGTGTTGTGTATGCTGTTATTACAAACAAATAATGTAAACATATTTTATATTGTTCATCGAACCACTTTTGATCCTTAAATACAAAAACAAAATAATTATACATTTTTGTGTAGTAAATTTACAGTTAAGTAAATTAGGGATACAATATTTATAGTATGCAGATATACTAAGATATAGATATGCAATAGAGCTATAAGGAAATTATGGACACACATTAGTAATATATTAAGATAAATAGGGAAGCATTTATACATTGCAGTTATACTAAGGATAATGGGATTCAGTTTCTCTATATAGTTTTACTAACTGAAATGGAGATGGATACTAATAGAAATAAGATTACAGATTTACATTAGAGATATAATAAGGGAAATCGGGATACAGTAAAGTTATACTACTTTATTCTCAATTATTATATACACTTTGTTGTATTTGTATTATATACCTTCGATTTTGCAACGCTAGGCGAAATTAATGGTTTTACTGTTGGGAAGTGTATATGTTTTAAAGATCCTTTTCGCATTTAGTACATATATATTAGGAAGTTCAAATTACTGATTAGTATCTATAATATAATGTAATTTTTTACCCATGGGTTTTAAGTTAGGTTTAAGGTTAAAAGTTAGGTTAAAAGCCAAATTTGATCTCAATCAGTCAAACCGTTTTCTAGATATGAATTAACTTATAATGGAAACTAAAAGGTGGATATCTGAAAAAAGCAGCGTTTTTGGAAAAAAATTCTTGATTTTCTCTTTATTTTGTCCCATAGAAAAATATCCCGAAGTTTATCACTTTACTAACGGGGCTATATGTATCCCTATTTTTCTTACTGTAAATGCAATGTAATTGTATCCCCATTTTTCATAGTATAAATGTAATGTATAACTGTATCCCTATTTCCCTTAGTATAAATGTAATATATAATTGCATTTCAATTTAGCTTAGTAAAAATGTATGTAATGTTCAACTGCATATCCCTTTGCTGCCCGAATATAAATAATGTAAAGCATAACTCTATCCCCATTTCCTTGAATATAACTCCAATGTACGTTTAACTGTGCCCCCAATTTCCTTAGTATAAATGTAATGAATTACTCTATCCCATTCCCCTTAATATAACTCTAATGCATATCTTTAACATTATTTTCCTTAATATAACTGAATCCCCTTATCCTTAGTATAACTGCAATGTATAACTGTTTCCCTGATTTCATTGGTATAATTAAAATATCTAACTGTATTCCAGTTTTCATAAAGTAACTATAAATTGTTATCTTTGCGTAACTATATCCAGTTATCGTTAGAATATCTACAATTTATAGCCATATGTCCTTAGTATATTTGTATTTTATAACTGAAATACTGTTTTCATAAATATAACGTAAATAAAATCCTTAACTCCATTTTCTTTAGTATCATAATAATATATTTCTTTATATTTTTCTGATTTTCTGACAGTAATGCAGAGTTGTTTCAATTTAATGATAATGTGTAACTGTTTTCACGTTTTCTTCAGGATTACTGTAATTAATAACTGCATGTTCGTATTCCTTTATATAACTGTACCCAAAACTTCTCTTAATAAATAACTCTAATGTGTACCTATATTTGTATTGTCGTTAATATACCTTTAATGCATAGCTGTATCATAATTTCCTTCAGTGTAACTACATTTTACAACAATACATTTATTTATTTAAATATAACTTTATAATGTAGTTAGAACCATGATTTTTTTAGAATAAATATAGCATATAGCTAATTGTATCCATATGTAATTTAGTATAAATAATAAAACAACTGTATCCCCATTTCCATGACTCTAATACAAAATGTACCCCAAATGCCACTAATATATATCTATAATATTATAACCTCAACTGAATCTCCATTTCCCTTAGTATAACTCTAATGTATAAATGTATCCTCATTTGCCTTAATATAAATCAAATTCTTAACTGCATAACCATTTTTCTTACTGTAAGTGTAAGTTAAAACTGTATCCTATTTTCTTCAGGATAACTGCAATATATAACTGTTTACCATATTTCCTAGTACTGTATTACTTTAGTAAATATATTCGAGGAAATTTAACTTTGTTATTCTTTCTGTAAATGAAATCCGTTTGTTCTGGTATACTAATAATTTTAACTGAATCTCCGTTTTCCTAATAATAACTGAAGGTGTAAATCTATGTTCCTAATGTTTTAGTATATTTATAATGCATAACTGTTTCTCCATGGCCCTTAGGATATCTCTAATATATAATATTATTGACCTTTTCCGTAGTTTTACTACAATGCACATTTTGTATTCTCACTTTTCTGAGTATAATTGTAATGTATAACTGTTTCACTAGTTTCTTTATTATAACTGTAATTAATAACTCTGTATATCCATGATTTTCCTTTGTATATTATAATGCATAACCGTGCCCTGAATTTACGTAGCATAGCTCTAATTTAAACCTGCATTCTTATAGTCCTTATTGCCACTATTGCATATATTTAACCTCTATTAATTAATCTCAAAACGTAACTAAATTCCGTTTTCATATTATAGAAAACGGGTGCTGTTTCAATTTAACAAATTCTATTACTTTATTTAGGCAGTTAATAACTAAGCATTGTTGCTAAATTTTAGTGAAAAGCTTAAATAAAAACAACAAAACAAGAAAATGGTAAATTTCACATTAGGCATTTATATGGATATATTCATTATTTAATTAGTTCGGCTCACATTAAAATGTCAAAGTATTGAAATCTTTCGAAAATTCTAAAAACATTTACCCCCACTTTTTATGATTTTTCTCGACGTTTTAGAGGTCTCTGAACACGATAAAGCAATACAAAATTCTGTGTCCGTGTGTCTGTATGTGACACGATATGCGCACTCACAGACGTCGTAGGTGGTGCCAAAATCTTCGTAATTTTATTGCGGAGAGTTGAGAAGCTTTTGAGCTTTCTAGAGTGACAGCAACGTGACGAGCGTTACAAAAACGTCACCTTTTTGAGTATTTAAAAAAACACGAGCCGATGTCTCTAAAAAGTGTTCCATCTTTTCATCTTGTTAATTGTTGTTTTATTGTAACTTTTTCAAAGCAATGGTGGGTAAAAACACTCAATCTACCTTTTCTATGGAGGAAAAGTTGTAACAAATGCATCTGCTGAATATATAAATTGTAATATATAATTATATTACAAAGGCATTCTCTCTTCTTACTGTTTATCTGAATGATAAGTTTTAAATCAAATATGTATTTAATATAAATACAGTCGTCAATAATTACAGTAAAATCTTTTATATTTTTATTACATAATTGATATAAAAACCTTCACCTAACTATTCAAGTAGCACTTCTTCCTTTTTTTATAATAAAAATGAAGCACAGGTATTGAACAAAAAATTGTATACGCTAAAAAAACATGTATAAAAGTTTTTGTGTCCAACTACATCTGTACCAGACAGAAACAAGAAATAAAATAAAAATGTATTAATGTTTACCAATCGTTTTAATGAAACATTAAAGTATGACATTCAGAAACAGCGTGTGTGTTGAATAAGAAGTATTACGAAATGTATTATTCAGAAGGAATTGTATTAAAATCCTTTTATCCTGCTTGATTTGAATAAATTGAAAAGGCTTATTTGGTTCAGGATAATGGAATTTTAACACTTTAAATTACCATATGTGTTACACAATTTCAAGGATTTCTCTCTTTAATGGAAGTTTAAGATTGTGTATAGAATAGTAACACTTTCAGAAATTAAAATGTTGCTTGGTTTCAACATTTTAGTGATAATGTCGATGTAAACGTATAAAATAAAACTAATGTGTACTTCAAGCTTAGCTTATTTGTTTTTGTTATTGTTAAGGAAACTTCAATAAATCGAGTAATGGCAAAGTTCTTAAAATAAGAATAATAATGAAAGTTTACAGATACACAAAATAATCCGATTTGCACTCTCACAGAAAATTTACAATCTGCTTTGCCACGGTTGTGTTGAACGCAAAGTAAATAAAACAAAATTAATCAAGCGGTTATTTAACAATACCAATGGAAATTCAACAATAACACTTAAAGGGAGAGAAAGGAACACATAAAGAAGTAAACATTATTTATTTGAGCTAAAGATCTCATAAAAGATCGTACTTTTAATTTTTTTAAGAATATGTAACACTTATGGTTATAAAATGATGCCTTCTATTGGTGTATACAAATATAAAGTAAAAATATTAAGTAAATGTGGTTTTATTAAGTCTTGTCGATCATGATTTCACCAGTTAATGTAATAATTACGTTGAAGTTTTATTCATACTTCATAATAATTATGAAGGAAATATTGAAAAGCAAATAATTTATACATTTTTAAACCGAACCTTTAGACGGTGGTTTTAATCTTTTAAAATAGAGTTGTTTTAAAAAACAAATACATAAGCCTCACGTAAAATATTAATTAAATTTTTGCACACGACTTAATTAAAGAGAATACAAATTATGAAGTTCTTGATAAATGGTTTTTGTCACAAATCGATAAACACATTTATTTGAATACACTTTTTTTTGTACATAATGCACGTAGTTTTATTTGATATTGTTTTTATTGAGGAACATAAATTTAAACTAATTTATTGTATGGTTGAAATGTAAGTTAAAGATTTTTGAAATACAAACAATATACAACACCTCACAAAAAGTAAATTTACTAAGGCATATATGCTTATATGGTAGTGTAACTACCTACAGCTAAAAACACATTTTGAAAAATTTTACTAGATTATTTAGTTTTTAGAAATACATAAAGAAACTTTTCTAAATTAACCCATAGTAACAATCATTGAATATTACCTTATTTATTTACGTTCAAGGGACGTTGTATTTTGTTATAATCAATGACTCAACTACCTAATAAGACAATCCCTGTATACAAACAACTTGTTTATAGTACACCTTCCAGATTGATAATTTCATAAAACATACCGAAGATTGCATGGAAACTGTTACACGTTTTAGTATTTATTTAATCTACCTAATCTTAATCCTATCATTTTCTATAATGATTTACAGAAATTGATTGGTTTAAATAATGCTATCCTTACTTTTAAAAATGGTAGCTTGTGTTTTTAGTGGTACAATATTTTATTCTTATATATGGCATAAAGTACGAGTTTAGAAGTTTGAATAATTTCAAATTTGCTGTTTAAAAAAATTTTCCGAATAATTAAAAAAAATAAGATATTTATAATTTTTTTAATATTGAAGTAATAAAAATATAAGAATGTAGATTGGGATGTAACCTATTACGAGTAAATTCCATGAAAGCTACACTATTTGAGATTAGTTATAAATAATAAGTTATACATTTTGCTCAAGTAACAGTTTTATGTAGGTCTAACAGTTTACTTTTGTATTTTCTGGAAACATTTGCTAGCAAAAATGTTGTTATACATTTTATGTTAGAAAATAAGTAAAATTAATGTTTCTACGCAACTAACTGTTGCCCGTTTCACTTCAAAGATAGATAAATAATGTTGTTTTAAAATAAATTTTATGGCCTGAAATGAAAACAATTGAATTTGAGTTGGATTTTAAATTATACAAAATATTTTCCCTGTGTAAGGAACAGGGAAATTAGTATTACAAACAAATGTTAATGAAATGATCAATTTGAATTAGATTCTCCAAAGAAATATGTGGACCCTAAATGCCAATGGAGCAAACTAACAAAACCATTATTTCAAAATAATCATGGTTGAAGGTCGATAAATAAATGGTAAAAGAAATTTAAAGATGATGTAATATTATGCTATCAAACTTTAGTAAACGGCCTTTATTTTGTTTTATTCTTGTCAGTATGAATTTGGTGAACTTAAAAACTTAAGTCAACAAAGCACCCTTAAAGTCACCCTTTAACTACAAAATGGTGGCATTTGGTCTGGATTTCGAAAGGAATAGTAAATAATGTAAGAGTTTTTAACGGATAAAACATTTTTTTTGCTTCCTTCGTGTTACAAAAGTTAAACATAAAGAAATTAAATTTTATGTTCTACAACTGTTTAAAATCACATCGTATTTGTACAAAAATAATTTAACTACTTGCACAGGGAAAACTATCTCTAATATTCTTCTCTAATAATTTTGGTGGAGAACAGATTCAAGTATCATTGGGATTTATAGAGCTTTTAAAGATAAACTAAAAATGTTCATCATAGATAAATAGCTCGGGTAAATAAATTTCTGTATTCTGAATTGTTTTTACATTAGCATTTAGGGTTCCCATATATTTTGTAACCTATATATATAAATATTATTTAAAAAAAATAATTAAAAAATTCATGCGACTTGAATTAAACAATATAAACATTCCAGTATGGATTACATCAGATTTAAATTTAAACATGTAAGTACTAACCTGTTAAATAGTTCAATATTGAAGAAGACGTACTCTCCACTGTCTACCATGTTTAGTTCTTCAGCAGCCAGAAGGATCTCTCTTACCGTCAAAGGATTAGCACAGACTACCACAACTGAAACAAATAAAAATGAAGTTAATTAAAAATGTTGCATACAATGTTCTCATGTATACATTTATTTTTCCAAAACGTTATAATCAGTTTTATTTTGGAGAGTACTATTACTTCGTATTGTAGTATTAGTTTAAATACATCTCAAGCAACTATGCAATTCGTGTTGTTTTTAAAATCGAAACTATTACGTTTTCACTATAATTTTTGGTTCTAAAATAGAACTAATTCTATGCAAATCTGTTTAGTTTGTTAACAAAGTATATTTATGAGTAGCGACCTCCAGTTTCGTATAGAGGTATTATATATTCCAAACCTGGCAAAGGTTGGTCGGTAATTTTGCCGTATTGTTTTGTATCCTACATCTAAGGAACCACAGGAGATAGCAGTAGATTTTGTAAGCCGCTATGAGATGACTGTTTGTTATATAGGCTGTGTTACCATCAAATAAGTAATTAATTCTTAAATTGAAAAATCAGAATAGGAATTAAATAACTACAGTTTGTTAAAATTGCCTTTGTAATAAGTTAATTAATGATTTTCATAGCTTCATTTAGGTTCAGCTAAGCGTGATTGGTCTCGAGAACAGCGATATATTACTTTGGTTTAAATCTGAATAGCTATCTTTTCTAGAGTAGTGGTTAATTACTATCATACGTTTAGGATTTAATAACGTGTTTGAAGGTTCAAATTCATATATTAACACATGTCACTTCCAACATTTAGTAGATTTTCTTCTTGAGAGAAGATTAATACATTTTTGTTTCTTATTTCGTTATAAGTTAGCTGTTTTATTTACAATTAATTTATACTGATCGTAACTTATTATTCTGCTTATAAAATACTTAGCTGTTATTTCGATAAATTAAATGTTGAATCAACAAGCTTTAAAAAAAAATCATTTTCTCTAGAAAGATCAACAATGCTCCAGTTTGTAGGTTAACCTGGCTCGACGCCAACATTTCGGAATTAGTTAGTAAAGGAATGAAACACGAGTAGACAAGCCTGACCATTATAACTGTTCTCACGGCAATTTACGTCCAAACTGGCAGATTTATGAGGAAAGTTGGATTTAAAGGGAACAACGTATTTCGGACTGCAAACTGAATATATTATCAAATCAATGTGACATGAGTAGTGAGTCAGGAGTCTGAGGTACAATTGACAAGTATTATAGTCATTATATGGGGAAATGTGGGTTTTAACATATTATGTATAATCCACTTCAAAATGTTAAAATAAAGTGATACATTACTGCATTGGATTTACATAGCGTAATATAGTTACTTTTTATGATCTGACCATTAACACATCACATACTCATTAATATTTTAGGCAGAGTAAATGGACCAACTAAATGAGATTTGATAAAATCTTTTTGCCCGTTTACACATAGAGTTTTTCTGACAGTTTTTTTAGCGGAGGTTTCCAGACGAGTGCTCTCATCCTGTGTGCGTGTGTGTGTGTGGGGGTGTGTGTGTGTTTGTAGGACGTATCACACGGGGAGATTTACAAGTACGCACAACACGTAACGGGGAGGCAAAACTAGATGGGGAGATCCCGTTACGTCCAACCAATATTTTCAGCGTATAAACCGGTTTTTCGGTCTGTAGAGCATATTTCACTACTTTTCTCAAATCCTCCTCGTTTGACATGCTGGGATACAAACACACTATGCACTCCTACTTACAATTGGTATTTGTAGACTGCGCTGCGATCGCTCGTATTCGCACGGCATCCACTCTTAGTCGCATATACGGGGAGTTGACTTCTTTTGTTATTATTTAGACAAAGTCTAGACGGTTTTTTGCTGTTAGTCGGAAACTTTATATTTGTTTGCCATTATTTGTATTTAGAAAGTGATGGTTCAGTCCTTTTCCTTCCGTTCAGATGCCGAACGGCGAAACATAAGTTTACTTTTCGCTTATCGAATCGCAAGTAATAAAAACATTATTTGCGGTACGTGAGTCAGCTGCACAGGGCGGGGTGCTGCATCAAGGAAGGGCGCCACGATCTGCCGATAAAAATTTTGTATACGGGAATTGCGTCAAGAAAGATTGCAACTATCTGCCGATAGAAATACAAGGCTCTTCTTTACCTTGAAGAAAGTTCCCGAGTGTACAGTATGATTTCAATGCAAAAGGCCTGACTCAAGCCACAAAATCGTTGAAACATGCATTCGTAATACCGTGTTTCGGATTCTATTTATAAATTAATAATCTGGGAATTTAAGTTATATAGAAGTCTTTATTTGTTTTACGTGTTAGCTTAAAATATTGAAATTATTGCTTAAAACTGCCCAAAAAATGCGTTAAAAATAATCGATTTTTACTCATTTAAAACTGTTGATTAAAAGGAGTTGCCGACGATTTCTTTCAATTATGAGATGTAAGACAAAAGCACAAAGCCTTTGAGAACAATTTAAGATGTTTCACAACATTTTAGGTCGGCGTCCGAAACACGGTAGTACGAAGTGCATATTTTTGCTGTTTTACGCAAGGTATATAAGACCCTTAACTGACGACTATCAGCTTATTTTACGCTAACGTAATGGTACACGTTCAACAATCAGTAACATATTGAATACCGTATACTAACGCTTGTTTTAAGACAAGATGTTAAATAAATCTGAAACATAAATCCTTTTACTTTTTGCACTGAAGTATTTGTGTTTTAAAAGGTTTAAAATCAAAATTGTTATATTTATGCTCTTAACTGGAATTAAATATTTGGAAACTGTTGTTTAAATCCATGAGCGTAAATTATGTTTTCCCGTAGCATATAAAATATATATTTTAAACATTTATGCTGAGTCTCAGCTTGTTATCTTGAAAATTACCCGATCTAGAGCCACTTGACTTATCAATGGGTTTCTCGATTTTAATAGTGCCGGACCCACGAACTCATTTTAAACGGCTCCAGTTTAGAACATTTTCAAAATATCAACCTGAAAGTTTTTTTACAAGTTAAATATATAGATTCAAACGAGATCAAGGAGAATAAATATTTTTTATTATTTACTTTTAAAAGCACAAGTAACTTAAAAAAGTTTAATTTTAGACCTTTTTAGATTTTTCATCAAAACGTTTGTGTTGATCGGCTGCAGGTAGTAAATTTTTTAAATATAGTTTTTAAAATAAGTATAGCAAAAAACAATTGTGTTTGTAACTTCTGTCCAAATTTTAAATCGATATGTCCAAAAATGTCGAAATGGAGTCGTTGAACATAAAGGTGTAATAATTAAAACGAGATAGGTAAAACAGAAGACTTTTTTCAAGCGCCTCATTTTTAAAAATAACATGAAAAAAATCGTTCATACTTACTAAGAATATTTATACTGGTGTATTCAACTTGTAAAACAAATTTGATGTTGATATTCCAAAAATTGACGAAACTGGAATAGATCAAAAGGGCTACATACAGCGTTCGGTAAGCAAAAAATCGTCAGGCTCGTTGATAAGTCTGATGGCTCTAGCTCTTCAAATTTTTAAGATATGAACTTGAGTCTTGGTATATAAGTTAATAATAAACTTTTCACTTGCTATACCAAGTTTTAATTCGATATATTACAAAACGGCCAACTTAGATCTGCTATACCTATGGACGGAAATGATCATATAAAAACATATTCATTGATAATTATGCGTTCATAAATTTGCTGGCCTATTTAGTTTAAAACTATCGCAGATGTATAATTTTTGTATATTATATTTATACAAATATTATTTATGTATATTTTAAATTTCATACAAATTGGATGATTATCTTGAGAGAAAATGGATTTTTTTCGAAGACAAGTTAATCGAGACTGCGTATAGGCTATTACGCTAGTCTTAACTAAATTTTATTATTTTGAATATAAAAAAGTTGAATTTTTAATGAAAATGGCAGCCATTTTGAATCCGCCATGTTGAACTTTTATATTCTATATGAATCAGTTCCTCCTAAAAACACCAAATAACCAGTTTTCTTTTTCTTTGAGACACATTTTTTAAATTTCAACGTTTATATTTGGGTAATTTGTTAGATGATTATGTGTAATAAAAAAAAACATGCCATCGTAAAGCTGACACTTTCCTTTTGAAAATGTCCTATTGCAACTATTTATTTAATACATTATAACTATGTAGGCTAATAGTTTATAATGTACTGGGCCGCGCTTCAAAAAATAGGTCTTCAGCCGTGCGACCGAGTCGCGCTGCTGCAAAATACATACCTGCATTATCGATTTTTTTCCAGACAAAAAATTGCTCGGACGAAAGAAGTACATATGCCCTTTTTTATTTAAAAATACTTCCCCTACACCGTGGTATTTTTTATTTTTCTTTATCTTTATCCCAGCTCGAAATATTAAGGAATATCGAAAAAAAAGGTTTTCGATTTTTTTTCGACTTTGGGAAATCGATAGACTGGTAAACTTTTTTTATGTTAATCTACATACTTTAGTGTACTTATAAAAAAAATCAGTCGTATTTCAAATTACTGGAACTTTTGGTCTAAAATTACCCCTACCGAGTGGCCTAGTATTACAATGATGTGTTCCTAAAATATTGTATTAATATAGTCCGTTTCAAAATGGTGGTAAATTAAACCCGTTTATGCCACATTTTACAAAAGAGAATGATTAGATGTGAATTTTCGACTGTTGTTAAGGATTATTCCGACATTTTGTATATTTAGTTACAAGAAAAAATGTGTTAAACTTAAATAACTAACTGACACAATAATAGAAATAAATTGTTTTTATTATTATGGTATCAGTTAATCTTTGAGGTTTTAAGTGACTACCATTTGTCAATGACTTTTTAGATAAAAAAATTACCTTTTAATAGGATTGTCGGGGCTTTAAAGAATAGTGAACATTTATGTTAAATGTTACTTCTGTAACCCTGGCCATTTTTAAAAGTAGCATAACTAGTCAAGAAATTAAACATTCTTAGGGACACTCTATATAATTAAAACTAAATATAAATACTGTATAGTACAGCATTATTTTTTAGCTGTATTTGTAGAATACTATTTAAAACACTAACAATATATCATAATATATTTAATTAAAATTCTGCACAGATATTTTGTAATTCATAAAAAACTAGGACTTTATTATTTTAAGTCAGGGCATTATGGAAACGGTACGTTAGACAATATCATCAAAATTAGAATAACATAAGAGAGAACCAATAAACAATACTATACGGGAATTTGTATCTGGAGGTGGGGCAATGTGAACGCATAAAGCGACAAGAGGCGAGATCAACTATTTACGATATTACTTTAGTATTAGGTTATCTCATTAGGTTATTGTATTACAATTAATCAAGAATTAGGAAAATATTAATAGATATAAGAAGTTACGAATCAGGACATGCGAATTACATCACATTCAGGGGCATAGCCATGGGGGGGGGGTTTCGACCCCCTCTTGACATTTTTATAATTTGGGGGAAAATAATATAAAAGTTTGAATACAATTAAAATAAGTACTAACAAGTAGAGTTACTATTATTGGAGTAAATCTAATTTCTAGCCTTGGAACAAGATCAGCTTCATTCATTTTTCACAATAATAATGCAATCTCAAAACGCGGGTATATATTGGACCATTGTGTTTAGTCTCGTCCTAGCCGTGCCACTTTGGTCGGCAGCGTGAGTCACCTGACCTTGAAGTGAGGGTTGTGGAATGACGAGTGGGAGACACTGTGGTTAGTTGTTAACCCTCTTTCATAATAATAGTGAATTTTCCAAAAGAAGAAAGCTATTACCATATCCCTTATGGTAAAGTACAATCATAAAATTAAATATAGGATATAGGTTACGCCATTATTCCAATGGAAGTTTAATTTCAGAATAATATTATTAGCAGCTAAATAAAAGACCGAAAAATCAACTGATTACACTGAAAACTTCACCAAAAGTCAGTTACAACCACGTATTAATATTGCCTGTTATTCTCTAGGTTTTAAGAGACATAGAGAAAGGTTTGATGAAACATGGTAAAGCTGTATGCTAGAGCTAATGACAAGATAATATAAAACAAGGTTGTCAAATACAATGTATTAAAACAAAAATTCAAACTCAGATTAGAAATAAAAAGGTCTATAACTTTATTACCTAATCCGTTTTCAAAATATAAATGGTTTTGTGGAAAAAATGGTGGAAATAATAAATAAAAGCAGACATATAGATAGAAACTGAGCATGTTATATGACTTATCTTTTCCTGAATCTTTACTGAACCTAATGTAATACATTAGTATTACATTACAGGAAAATGGTTGTAGGTAGCCTATTATAAATACAAAAGGGATAATGTTAGGGACAGTAAAATATAAACGCTAACGAATAAAAACAATTATTTAAACAATTCTTCAATTTTACGTTAGCTTAGATATTTTAATTTATCTTTTGTTTTTAGCTACATTATTTTTTTTCTTTATGAAGTCAAACAATGGTTCTTATAGTACCTACCTTTAGTATAACCGAACCAATAGCATTTCTTTAAAATTATCACTAAAAACTCTATTGGTAATCATTTACTTCTCAGTCAAACATTGTACTAAGATGAACCATTAATTTTTATCCTAACCTTCGAATTTGTCCAAGGAGGGGTTGTATTTGACACAAAAGAGCGGCCATATTATTTAAGATGGAACCCCCATACCCCAAAGACATAATTTGTGTTGCGATCACTTACGTCATAATGTTAATGTAAATTCAAATTAAAACACTGATGTTGCACCTATTTCTTACGCTAAATTTATATTTGAGTTCTATATTGGATTGTGTTTAAAGTGCCTAGTTAGTAAAATATTTCCTTAGTAATACTTCCTCGTAAAAATCTTAATTTTTGTTAAATATACTAAATTGTTATGTTTGTAATAACGTTTAAAAAATGAAATAATTTCCCGGAACAGTTAGGCCCGCCAAGCGCTAGAGGTCAGGCCGACCAGTGGCCTATTTCAAATGTCTTGGCATCAACATATCTTCACTTTTAAGCATATTTTTGTGTTATTTTGGTCAAAAAACGAAAGGTGTATTTTTTTCTTAAAATACAATAGATTGTGGGGGTCGATTGCTAAGATGTTTTTAGCAATATGTCTTTTTGAAGCTGAGTAAAAAAAAACAATAAAGTTTACTATTTATATCATACGTTTATGAAAACAATACACGGTTTTTGAAAATGTATTCGGCAATCAACATCCGCATAAGACAGTGCTTCAAAATAAAACCGATTTGTTTTATTTATTCCACGAATTAAGGGAAAAATTACTTATTCTGTAGCATTGTTCTTATGGGTTCAATATGGCGGACATGGTGAACCTTAAACAGTTTTTGAGTTCGTACTTCTGACGGTAATTGCCTATATACTTGTCATAATTACATACCACTTCTAGATTAGATTAAAACTTAAGGTATAATAGGCCCAAATATATATTTTCGGTGAAAATAACAACAAAACCATTACCAAATAGTTTCTGAAGTTGAACAATACTATATCATAACAAATACATTGTGCAGTATAGGCGAAGTAATAACAATCCAGAAAGCTTTTCTTTGGAAGGGTTCAGTTAAAACTGGATATCAGATTTAGATAAAACATATTTTAATATTGTCGAATAATTTCATAGTGTAATACATAAACATAAGAGTTTGCATGTATCTGTACAGTGATTGAAAAAAAATATTCTCACTATACTATAAAATAGTGATCGCAAAAAAAATCAATGTTGACATTTTTGTGGAAATGGGATCCCCTGAGTCCAAAAAAGTGGTTTTTACAAAATGTCTATCTGTATGTATGTAGCCTATGTATGTAGCAAAGTTAGAGAGAAAACTATTCGATAGATTTAAAACAAATTTGCACCAGACATGTCAAGTAGGCCTGTATAGATGCACTAAAAACGCTTTTGAAAATTGTTGAAAAACAACCCTCTTTTTGGCAAAAAACAGACCAAAAAATGAGTTATTATTTTTTTATAATAAAACGGCTCTAACGATTTTGATAAAATTTTGCTTATTTGTAGGCTTTAATTTACCCTACCATATGCAAAAAACCGCATCTTTCTAAAAATTCTCGTTTATCTAATAATAATAATAACTGAGTTTTGGGCAATGTTTGGCCATAAATGGGGTTGTTTTTCAAAATCTTTTTTCGTGTATCTATACAGGCCTAATTTGTTTGGTGCAAATTTGTTCGAAATCGATGGAATAGTTTTCTCTCTAGATAATAATAATAATAATATTTATTAGTTAATTAGGGTCTGCTCCAGTAAACGAGAAAGCAACAGGAAACGCACTTCCGGAATCACTGTATCCCTATTTAAACAGTGCAATTTCTTGCAGCTGAACGCTTTGACATTGCCTCATTCAAACCATTTTATAAGTCTATCTTTTGTAATTGAGTGTTGAAAAAAAAACTGAATATTCTTTATAAAATTTCGGATGCGGCTTGCAAATTATTTTTCATTATTAATTTTTGATTGTGTTAGGAAAAAAATTCAAATTTTGTACTTACTAAATGTCAGTTACTTGACAAATGAAAGAAATTTTAAAAAAATGTAAATTGCAAGACGGATGCGTATTGTGACTGTGCCTAAAATGATTAATTGACAGTTAGCATAGTATTATTTAAAAAAAGGGACATATTATATGAGTTTTTATTGTAACAGTATATAGACAATATCTAATAACTGCGAGCGAAATAAGACTAACTGATAACAATAAAATAATTTAGGTAAATTAAAATACTTCCTACATCTTAACTGATCTAGGCAATCTAAAAACAAAGAAAGGCTTTAGGCTTATTACAGTTTTACGTAAAATTTAACTATAGGAAGTTAAATGATGATTAACGGTCAACGCAAGTTAATGATGCAAATATCAGAGAAAATACACTATAAATACAGCAGATTAAACTTACTTCCCACTTACCACGCATTCATGGAGGTATAGAAAATACTAGAAATAAACTGCATGGTACCAACTAATCTGTGAAAATGTTTTCCGTCTTTAATATATGAAAATAGCTTTTTTTAGTCTTTCGAATACTAACAATTTGTTTTAGAATTTAATTTCAATTAGTAGGCTAAAATTTTTGTGAGCATAAACATTATATTTTATGCCAAACAAATATTTATTTATACATTTCAGCTAAAATACAATCCTTACTACAATTTCAGAAAATTCTTACTATAAGATATTTTACATTCTATTTCACTAAGAAATAAGTAATAGTAATCAAAATAATATATACATAGACATTTTTAAATTAAGCGACTTTTAGAAGAGGGATGCATTTACTTAAACCGGAACCACTTCATCAGAACACTCCTAAAGAAAGACAATAGGCCTAGAAATATAAATCTCAGTGAATTTTCTTGGATTTGGATTCAATTTAGGCATGAAGAATAAATTGTTCACTCCAATTAATATTTTTGTTTTATGTTTGTTATCAATTTATTGTGCTGAATTTTTCTTGTGCTACGAATAGTTACGAATTTCCTTGTGCTGAATTTGGGTAAATCTACTTTACCCAGCTGATATGTTTGGAAACGACGATATTTTGTACTATTAAATGTTGAATGATGTTAAACATACTGTGACTAAAGACTGTAAGTTAAAACTTTAGGCTATTTTTTTAATGCTTGCATTTCTGTTATACAAACCAACTTAATTAATGTTACCAACTTACATATGTTTACAAAGTGGAAACATCCTGTCATTTGATGTAAGTTATAACTTCTGGCTTTTTTATTTTTATCTATTCAAAATATATCCATGCAACGAATATATTT
>JAGFPH010002963.1:37105-68335 GCA_018207615.1 Philaenus spumarius | reverse complement strand
TCAAATAATGCAAGCAAGCAACACCCTCATCTAAGGAACTGACAAGGCCAATCTTACCGAACTCTTAGTTAGAAAAGGTCCACTTGACGGCAACATGGGATGTGTTAAATCTGGCAACATTGTCGCCCTCGACTGAAAGCATGTTGTAGTCTACAAAACATAATATTTTTGACTCCCCACAAAGTACCTGACCCAGAATAAGGAAAAGTTAGAAAACCGCCATATAAATATTACAACAGAGAAACTTTACTTGGTTAACAAACAAAAGGGGTGAGACCCCAGGTCATACTGAAGACAATGGTTTTAACAAGGGCGAGTTTGACATGAATTCTACCTGATCGTTTAGTTTTAGGTGGTTTTAACCTAAAGGATATAACAATTGGATTGAACTTCTACAATCTTTCTGACTTTGAAACTGATAATTTATAAATACAAATGCTCCAAGTTCCCTTCCAAACCGTTTATTAAAACTTTTATTAAGGGGATTCGCCACTATTAAAAGCCATTTTTTTGAATTTTTTTCATTTTTTTTATTATTATTTTTTCTTAATATACATACTTTTGTGAGTGTGTGTACAAAATTTTAGGTCATTCTAATCATTATTTCATATGTAAAGAAATTAAATAAAAAGTTACTACATTTTGCGGTTTTTCGTTTTTTTGACAAAAGTTTTATTTTACATACAAGTTTGTTCACCACATGTTTTTAGATAATTTTCAAAATGTAGGCCTATTTTAAATTATAGGAATAAGTATTAGTTCATAAAAGAGCTTATATCATTATAATTAATTTATATCATATACCCAACATCAATATACTATTAGTTTATAATATGTTGGCTAACCTGCAATCTGGCTGAAATATTACTCAGCTGTTTCTGTCTGCTACAAAATAAAGAATGATGAGGTTATGTTTGTGTTTATCTGAAGCTGTTATTGTTGGTGTGAATTTATTCTAAGTGATAATTTAGTATTTTTACTTTGTGAAAACCGAAGTTTAGCACGAATCGACATCGTGTAGTTTGATTTTTACTGAATAATTGTGATTAGTGTACACTTGTGCTTTGCTTTTAGTAACTTATAAAATTGAACTAGGCCTAGTGATCTTAGGTTTGGAAATGGGTAGGGTAAAATCCTCTAAAACCAAGAGGGCAGCTCTAACCAGAGAAAACATGGCAAAGAGGTGGGACAAAAGTAAGGAAGCTAATTTAGAGTCAACTGAAAATGAAGATAGGCCTGTTTCTAATGATGATGGTGTAATATCTGGCTCTAGTAAAGAAGTTGTGAGTGATGCTGCAGTGAGTCCTGAAGTATGTCTAGATAGTTCCGAAGAACCTCCTATCAAAAAAGCTAGGCCTACGGGTTTTGAACTTGTTTCCTCATATAAGACTCCCGCTAAGCAGTGCGACAACGCGCCTTCTTATTGTTTAGTTGATGTGTCGGCTCTCTCTAAGTTTTTTGAAGGTATTCCTTGCAAACACTGCCTTGATGTAAATTGTAATGTTACAGTGTCCAGTGTATTTGGATTTGCACAACAGTTCTCAATCAAGTGTAACTCCTGTAAAGAAGTAAATATCTTCACAACATCAGAAAGAATTGAAAGTGAGCCTACTGGAAATGCAAATAAGTTGAAACCTTTTGATATAAACAGAAGGATGGTGAAAACTTTCAGTTCTTTTGGGAAAGGTCACATGGCTATGCAAACGTTTTCAATGGGAATGAATATGCCATGTTTGAACCACTCGGCCTACGACCGACACACACGCCAACTAACTGAAGTTGTAAAACTCTGTACAGAGGAGTGCCTCAAAAACGCTAGAGTAGAAGTTATGAAAGCATACTCTGAAGTTGAAAATAAGTTAGATCTTGTAAAGCCCATCAATATTGCAGTAAGTTACGATGGCTCGTGGCAAAAGAGAGGTTTCACCTCAAAATATGGAGTTGGCTGTGTGATAGAGGTTATTACGGGGTTAGTAATAGATTTTGAAGTTTTGTCAAAATACTGCAGAGTGTGTGAGAAGAAGAAGAAGTGTAAAGTTGATGAACAATCTGCAGAGTATAAAGAATGGTCCACCAGTCACAAACCAAACTGCCAAGCAAACTATGTGGGTTCGTCGGGTGCGATGGAGACCGAAGCGGCAGAACGGCTTTGGAAAAGGTCCGAAAACATTGGCTTTAGATATGTAAGTGTAATATCTGATGGTGATGCCAAGTCCTTTGATCACGTAAGTGCATTGAACATATATGGTGATGACATAAAAATTGAAAAACAAGAATGCGTGAACCATGTGGCGAAACGTTTAGGAACTGGACTTAGGAAAATTCTAACAAATTGTAAAATAAAAAAGATAACCCTTGGCGGAAAGTCACATGGAAGTCTCAAGGCCAAAACAATCGACAAGCTGACTCAATATTACAGAAATGCTATCATAAATAACTTAGACAACGTTCAGAAAATGAGAGATGCAATACTTGCCTCCCTGGACCATTGCAGATCAACAGATGAGAAGCCACGTCACGATAAATGCCCTACCAGCAAAGAAAGCTGGTGCTTTTACCAGAGGGACATATCAAATGAAGTGGCACCAAGGAAACATGCTGAGTGCATAAAAACACCCCTAAATGACTTAGTTTACAAGCATGTGTCGCCCCTTTACATGCGCCTTTCCACAGACTATCTTCTCAAACGTTGCTCACAGGGGAAAACGCAAAATGCTAACGAGTCTCTTCACAGCCTAATATGGAGCAAATGCCCCAAAGTAACTTTCACAGCCAAAAGAAGAGTTGATGCAGCAGTGGGAGAAGGCATATGTATATATAATGAAGGATACGTCATTACAATGACAAACTTTCTTGAGAAATCTGGAGTATCACCTGGAAGAAAAACCGTGCACTTCGCTCGAAAGAGAGATATGCAGCGCCTTCAACAACGGAGTGTCAGGTCAACCGAAAAATTCAAAAAGTTTAGAAGACTTGTAAAAGCTGCCCAACTAGCTGAAGAAGAAAAAAGGAGGGCCAATGAAGGACTCACATATGGAGCAGGAGAATTCTAGAGTGTAAGTCCAGTTCAACTCAGTGTCTTGACTTTGATCGTTGTTTCCCGCAAGATTGGTTTTACAGTGTCTGGTTGTACATAAATTTGAATAAATATTAAAGTATTGCACCTAGGCCTTTGAAATTTTTACCACTTATTTGTCAATATAAATAGAAGATTTTTGAAAATGGAAAACAGTCTAACTTAAAAATAAAACAAAATAAAAATAAATATGTAAATATACATAGAAAAATTATTTTTACCTATGTTTGGTGCTTTATAACATTTTTTCTGGAACTGATATTGCAATTTCCATTTACAAAAAGTTTCTATACCTCAAATTCTACAAAATAAAAAAATAAGATTCCAATTAGTTGAAAAACGAAAAAGTTATTCAAAATTTTAAAATAACCCGAAAAACGTTAAAAAATCCCCAAAACCTGAAATAAAAATACATATATGGTAAAAAAAAAAAATGTTTCTCCAAAAACCCACTTATTTACTTGTATTAAACCATATAAAAATAATTACAAAGTTAAAAATATAAAAATTAAAAAAAAACCTCTTAATAGTGGCGAATCCCCTTAAGGTAAATATAAAAAAATATAGTTAAATTACTTTTTAAATATTATTTTTCTTTTTTACTTTTAAATACGTTGATTACTACAAAAGTAGGGAGTAGGGGTAAATTATCAAGTGTTAAAAAAACATATTTAAAGTCGGCAAACTAAAGCCGATATCTACCATCAGACTATCGTTTAACTTGAGACATTAATTTTAAGCCAGTATCATGTAAATTAACAAACCGGAATCTGTTTAAGTTGTGAGTATGTAATCCTGACAGCTTTAGCGCCAAATGAAGATATATTTTTAAAGAATGGCAAAGGTAAACTTACGCACAAGGTTTAAATCAAAAAGCATTGTATACAGTTAAAAGAATAACACAAAACAGCAATAAATATTCGTGCAAACACTAAATGTTTCGATAGAATCTCTGCTTTTTATCACTGAGGAAATAATTTATTTGTAAATAATAGTAGAGATTTACAAAACTTTTTTAGAAGTAATTAAGATTATTGTTATTACCTTCGTACCAAATATAACCTTCAGATCTACAATAATGTATCGGATCTTACTTGGAAGATGTTTTAGAAAACTATTTCAAACTCTGTATAAATGTTAAAAAAACGGAGAGCACAAAATTTTTTAAACTTTTTACAGAACACGTGTGAATTTTTCACTATTTATACGTGTGTTAAATTTCTTGATTCGGATGTCCAGCTTAGTACAAAATAATATTTTAAGTTAGGCCTTAGACTGAACCAACACATGTTTCAACACACACAAATCAATAAAAACTTGAGTTAAGGAATTTAAAAATAAGAAACCACTATGTTACATTCTAATTACAAATAAATAAGACAATAGTTTTAATAGTTAATAATTTAATAGTTAAATAAGATAATTAATTTTGAATTTAATAGTAGGCCTATTTATATGAAATAACCTGTTTGCATTTGCTTCGACACGAGTCACCGAATGGGTTGACGATCGAAGCAAGCAGGGGGCGGAGCCCTCTAGTAACTAATAACTAAGTAATAATTTAGTTGTAGCTCATATGTCACTGAAGATGACGACTTTTTCGTTGAAACGTGTTTGAAAAATAAACGTATTTTTGTGTTAATTGTGTTCTGTATTTTATTTTTACTTTTACTTTTAGAAACAATGCTTTTTTTCTATTTTTTCGCTTTTCTCGATTTTCGAATAAACTGTTTACTGTATTCAATCGTTTTAAATATTGCAAAGTTTAGTTTATTTATGTTAGCCACCAAAATCATAAATACTAACTGACACATGTTAATATTTCGCAAGTTAGGAGTAGGCTTACCTCATTTAACATGTTGCTTTAATTCAGTTAATTACGTTTATTTATTTACGTTGGTTTATAAATATCAGTTTCCTTAAAGAATCTTAGAATGTAATCGATCTAACGAAAAGCTGTCATGCTAGTTAAACAGATTGTTAATAGATGTCACCTTTCATTAGGAACCATATAAAGTATAATATAAAAGTTTTTTTAGGCCTAATACATTTTTGTAACGAAAACATGAATTTTAAGCTGTTTGTCTATTTTTTGTCAATAGCGGGGAACATAAGCTTTAAAATTATGTTTGAATAATTAATTTTGATGGAGAATTAAGGGAGATATCACTTACCAACAAAAAAACACATTTGAAAAATAATGTATAAGGATTCTATGAGAAATTAAACTGTACAATTATTGTTTATGCTCAAATTGTTTGAGAACTATGTTTACTTGTTTACTACCCTGGTCTGAAATTAGTTAATAGACATGTTAATTTCTTGGTTTACTTAATAAGAACATGAGCTGCATTGAGCTTTACAAAATGCTTGAAACAGCTAAAAATGGCTAACTTAAATTATTTGTAGTCAATAAATATTAAACGTAAAGTAGAAAAATATATTTCTTAGCAGCAAAAAGGCAAACATGTTAAATACGAACATCTGTCGGCTCTTTGTTAGTACAATAAATCTTTTATGGGTTGACAAGTGCATAAAAGAAAGGTTTCTAGTCTAGCAATATTCAAGTGTAGTTCAGTATCGGAAACAGTTTTGTCAAGTCGCGTGTGCAACTTGCGTGAAAATCTCGCCGTTTGTCCCCCTCCTCATCTAGAAGCTTTAGTGTGGATTTCCTAAATTGAAAAAATGGTAATTTTAATGTTACATGCCGAATATGGTCAATTTTATTAACCTATGTATGCAAGCTAATATGGATCAGACATCGGAAACACTGTCTCCCCGTTTGACATTGTGCGAGTGTGCCTCGCCATTTGGTACGTCCTACAAGTATGTGTGTGTGTGTGAATGTAAAGCCGCCGAGGTGCCAAGAGTGTGGGGTTGGAACGACGGGCCAGGAGTGCAGGCTCGGACCTTGCACAGGCATGTCACAAACGCTCTAGTCTAAAGGCCGCCACACAAGAGCGATCCAACGGGATTGGTGTGATCGGTTTGATTTTCGACAGGACTAAACTACAACACTACGAGCCACCGAAGTGTTTACCGAAGGCTTACCGTGTGTGCGAAGTCAATAAGTCAAGTTTGTAGTTTTCGCTCTGACTGAACTAGTCAAATCAATTTAGTTAAAAAAAGACGTAGACTACCATGTCAGGTACTCGTGATTTTGTCCTTGAAGTTATTAAAACATATCAAGAACACCCATGGCAGGTGTATCATGATGATTACAATGACATAATTTAAAGAAATCGTGCCCTGGAAGATAAACGGGATATATTTAAAACAAAGGAACCCATGAAAACAGGGAAACTGTTCAAAAGAAGCTTTCCTCCATTCGAGAATCATACAATAATAAACTGAGAAAGGTAAGTGATTTTAAAATTAATTGAACCTTCAACAGATAAAAATAGATAGCCTGGGGTGAAATTGCTGTAGGGAATTGCAGTTCTTCACATCCATCCACTCGCCTATACCGAAGAGTAGCAGCCAATCTCTCGTGATGGGTGATGGCTTGTCTCATATTTGTGTTCCTTTCTATTAATAATTGGGGTGACAATTTGGAGCAACGTATTGTAAGTTAACTCATCCATTCTTAAATAACTTCGCCAATCCGCAAGTTCGAGAGACAGAGATCTTGGACCAAATTTAAATGGGTTAATTGCTTTCTAGCAGCTAGCCGTCCTTTCTGACATTTTAAAAGATTTTTTTTCGTTAGTATGTGTGTTAGGTGTAGGTATTTCAGAGATATTTATTAACTTGTGGTTGACCTGAGTACAGTAAAAATTAAGTGGAAGCTTTAAACCAGTCAAATGTTTAAGCTAAATCACATTTCACAGGAACATTTACAAGTATCTTTAGACATATTAAACATTAACATTCTTAACCTTAATGTAGAATGATTACTTTCTTAATGTTTAAATAATAAATAAAAATGAATAGAACAAGTGTTTTACGATCATGTTCATAAAAATAGGAATGTTGGTACTATATACATAATTTCGAGCAGTTACTTAAATACAGATTTGTTTGAAAAGCAGTAGACATTTTTAAAGCTAAACTATTTGTTTTCTTTAATTTAAAACTTTCCACAACCACTAAATTGTATTCTCAAACCAAACTAAGTGGGGGTGTTAATCAGCAGAGGTGCATTCTGCTTGACCCATTGTTTGAAGATATGAATTGGCTATACAAGAGGAGCTTCGATAAAGTCTGGGCGCAAATGTTTTAATGTAGAAAGTACACAAGACATAAAGAGAGGGTTCATAAAATTGAACCGTTCACATTTCAAGCAGCGAAATTATGTTATTTATAAACAAATTTAATACTATCTACACAAATTCAATTTTATTTGTATTTTCTCAAAATTTTACATTTTATTATGGTGTACATTCTATACAACTTAATAAAATTGCTAGGCTATTAATGTAGTTTGATTTAAAGTGATTTAGGATCAGCCGAGTGCGTTGGTTGGTGTGTGGAGGCATCGACGCATTTTTGCCATGTGATAGTTACTCATCAAGCAATTATGTTAAATTAAAACGGGGTGCATCGGTTGCTACGACAACTGCATGATTGGCCTAACGAGCCTCTACTCTCCAATACAATCCTAAAGCAGTTTTAATAAAAGTAAAATTTGCAAAACATCATAACCTGCAAATAATACGTAAGATAAGTCTTTATAGATTTGTTTAGTTTATTAAACCAGGTCAAAGTACAAAGTATTGGCGATGCTATACAAAACAAACTTTTAGTTAGCAACCACAGAAAAGGTTATGAAATTAACCTGTCACTATTGAAATTTACGCTCAAACTTAAATGATTTATCCAGGCAGTATGAAAACGGAGCAGGAACAAATATTTCTGAAAGATTTGAAGTTTAAATTAATTTACTTTAAAAGATTTAATCTTACTGTTATAATCAGGCTATAAACAGTTAAATGTTTGTTTCCAGTATATGGTTTTTGCTTAACTGATATATGGGAGACAATTTGAACACACGCAAACCTATCAGTCATCTTAAAACTAGTACTATACTTTAAATTGCTTTAGGGTTTAATTTAAATTATATATACATTATAAATTGTTCCGTAAAAAAAAATGAGAATTCTTTACAGGACTTTATTCAGTTAAACAGCGCAAGATAGTTGGTTTCAATAAGATGGGTTCGAATGCAGCCAATCACGTTGTTTTTTCCGCATAGTATTGATCTCTTCGTGCGAGTTTCGTTACTCCAAAGGGTACAAATTGAGTACAAAGCAAAACAAAATGTTAATGTTGTAATAAATATGTGATACTTTACTTAACTATCATGCACTATTATTTTTTATAATTTAAGTCCTAAAATTAAAATTTTTATTTAAAAGTAAAAGAGTTTTAATATTTTTTAGTTGTGTAAATTGTAACAGCCTTTAAATGTACCTTCACAAATAGATTTAAGACAAATCACTTTAACGGGTTATCTTCGTCTCTTACCTTTTAAACAAATTTATGTTAAGTCTGTGAAAGCTAATTTTGTAATTTTGTCTTATGACTTATAAATAATTCAATCTAAATATTCCAAAATCCATAGTTAATTTTAATACAAATGTTGAAAAATACTGCAAATAACAAAGTTAAATTGAGTTAGTAATAATAATAACATCTTCTGATCAAAGTTAAAACGAAGAAATAATAAACTACACTCAATATTCAAACATTGATAAACTCTGAAATGAAATAACGTAGCTAAAATGCAACACCAACAATAACATACAAAACAGAAACCATGTAATGTACCTAGCATTTAAATTTAAATACATTTAGCTTTCTTCTTATTGTCCATTATACCAACCAGAATGGAAGATTTAAGCATCTTAAGATAAAATTAAGTTGAGTGTTAAGATACAATCAGAATAATGTAAGCCACCCATTTAATATAAATCTTAATAATATTGTAGTATACCAAAATAACAATACTAAATAGAATTTGTTTTGTGTATTATGTAAGTGGCGTATGTGCCATTGCAGTTAACAATCTTAAAGTCAACTTCATTTGATTTGAAATTTTAGTATCACAGTTGTTGTGACAATTGGGGACAAATAAAATTAGTCTACACAAGTTTAAATTAACTTATTGCTAAAATATAAATATATGCATTTATTACCAATTGAATACCCTACTATGTTTTATAGTACAAGCTAAGAACTTTCATAAAAAACATTTTTTTTTCAGTAAACTTATAAGTAAATATTTTCAGTATATGGAAACCACTTTGACTATTGATCACAGTCAACCAACTTATATAAACGAGGCGTGGCAATATTTCTTTGACAATCTAAAACGTCTCACAGATCCCTCGCGGATTGAATTGTATGGAACTGTTGACCCGGAATAATGTATCCATTGTGATAGCGAGAAGGATCAAATTTCCTGTAACCAAAAACGTACGTAGCACTTGTCAGTGTCAGGAAATGGTGATTTACCATTTGTCGTTTTTATAACAAGCCTAAAGCTTCTCCACTTACGAACTGTAACAATCTTGAAACACGTAACAATACACTGCCATCCGTGGAAGAGTCGAGGAACAGATGGGTTAGATGTAATTTAAAAACAAAATTACAATATTTTTTATTTTAATAAATTCGTAATTATTACTCAAAAAATTTTATCTTTTTTTTTATATAATATAGTTTTTCTGAATTTAGAAGAAAGCAAAATTATTATTATTAGAAAACAGATATAGGCAGATGTGTTCATTGATTAATTAATTCTGAGTAGCACTTCACCTGTGCCTCTGATTTGTTAATTAGTATATACTAAATTTGTTTTAAGCTTCTTAGTAATTTAATAATAATGTATCTTTTTAATGATGCAAATAGAATATAGCTGGAGTCAAGTAGGTGTAATATTATAATTTTTTTATATTTAAAGTTATATAAAATAAGAGTAAAGTATGTAAGTAAAATATAGCGTAGAATACAAATACAGAATTAAGACAATTTGCAGGACAGTTAATGTTTGATGTAATATACATTTTGTATATGAATTAAGAATTGAAATTTTATGCTAATTTTTTGTATGGTATCTTCAATATTTAAAAATTAGAATTTAGTAAGAACTTAACATTAAAAACAAAACATTAGTTTGATAAGCTTTTCTATAATCGAGTGCTGTATTTAGTTTATGATATTATTTTTAAATGTGTGGTTAACCCTCAATCATTACTCTTCTCTATTCTATACGAATGTAAGCATTAATGAACGTAAATGGATGCATATTCATACAGTTTAAAAATGGATATTAATAAAATATATGAATTTGTTTAATATAATTGAGAATAATCACAATTGTACAATAATATATAGGTTAAAACTAATATTTTTTGTAATATATATTTAACTTTGATTTGTCTACCCGTGCAAAGCCGGGCCAGCTAGTATTGTATAAATATGTCTCACATTTGGTCTGTCCAATATATTCCAAATTCTTTACATACAATCTGGTTATATCAGTTCAAACATATAGTAACATACATTTAATTACGAATTAAAACCCGAAAAGAAAAAAAGGAAATATAATATAATACCTCCATTACACCAGCTGAGGGTTTTCTGCCTAACATGATACTACCAACGATAATTATTTATTTTCAACGCATACATATTCCTGGATAAAAAATTCTCAAGATTAAAATAATTTTTATGTGTTCTAACTAACGTAACCTTCACATGCTACCGAAAATAAGTTCAACACCATTGCGTCTATTTTATTAAAGTTATTGTTATAATATTTGCATTATTTCCCATTTTGATTGATTGATCAACCCTATAGTTTAAACGCTATTCGAAACTGAATAAACAGCACTGAAATTAAACAACTGTGGTGGGTTTTCAAACCAGCTGATAAAAATGTTGATTGTTCCCAGGCCACGTCGCTTATTATTACTTCCATGTTTGAGGTTATTTAAGGATGAAATAGTTCTTACTTTTCCAAAGAACCAGATTTTTTCTATCGTAGAGCATTATTTTTGCCCAAACGGAAGAGTCGTTCCGGAGGTCATAGTTTGATGCGAACACAATAACGATTGCTCAAGAGGCCGCCAAGTAAAACGATAAATGTTCTTGACTAGTTGTGTAGTCATTTAGTGTTTCAACTCTTTGTAAAGGGTGGTTAATTGAAAACCACGAATGAAATCACGGTAGACTTCATCAGCAAGTCCTGCAATGTCCAAAATGAAGCCTTTACTGGACATATTTAAAATAAACATCAGTAATACGTCTTTGAGAAGAATGTTTAAAATCCAAGGGTTTTTCAAGTATAAATGAAGTAATTACCTAAAATAAAGGTGGTAGGTAATAATTAATAAGTTTTTTAAAAGAATGTTTAATTTGGTGTGTAGGACGTCCAAATAAAGTTAATACCAAAGAAAACCTCTGCAGACTTCTTCAGCAAGTACTGAGACTCAGACATGAAGTCAAGTACAAATGAAGTATTTACTGTACATATTTGAAAATAAACATTAGTAATAAGTTTTTGAAAAGAATATTTAATAGCTTTGGTGTGTAGGACGTCAAAAATCGGTCAATATGATTGAAAACCAAGGTAGACTTCATCAGCAAGTCCTGTAGTCTTATAAATTAAGTATTTAACGGGCAAGAAAGTTTAAAACCCTTGGTGAATTCCCGTATTGAATTCAAACTGGTCAAACTTTAAACAAATGTAAGGAACAAAACGTACAGAGTAGTTTTTTGCGTCTCAATGTTAGAAATGATCTATGAAAACCCGTTGGATCCTTCAAAATTAATGGTTTTCAGATAAAAGTCATGTGTACCTAAATGGTTTCATCAACAAGCAAACAACAAGTTTTTATGAATTTCAACGCTCTGACGATGTCATAGAGAAGCTTCAACATAGTGAGCTCCTGCAGTATGATGCGTTGTATCAGCGAGAGGCATACTGGGACCTTATTATTTCAAGATGATAGGGAAATGCTGTTTCTGTAAACCAGGTTACAAAGATAGTGTACGTTTTGTCGTGCTAGAAATCTGGCTTTTAGATCATATTAGGTTCAGTGAGACTGCTCCATCAATTTATCATATTGCTTTACTCTAAAGAAAGTTTGGCAACTACGCGATTTCATAAAGAACAAACTTTCCATAAACCCAATCACACTCCCTGTTCATTACATGACGCTCATGTGTGGGTAATGATGAAGAAAAAAATTGTCTGAAACGAGCCCCGACTACCATTTTGTTGAAAAAGAAAAATAACTAGCTTTGTTAAAGGCATCCGACAACCACTTTTTTACCAACATGTTCGAAGATGTTCTACATCGCTGCGAGAGTTTTCTAATAGGGTATAGTTGAGCCCCGATATTTCGAGTTGAATGGGACCGAGAGTACATCAGATTGTGAGAAACTCTAATTACACGGAATATGCAGAGTTTAAATTAAAACTACCACTTATAGCCCTCGCATAACCGCAAAAATTTAACTTTTATACTGAATATACAGTATTTGTATTGAACACTGAAGTATACACGCAATTTATAAAGAAATCATAAATAGTTTTTTGTTTAACTAAACTGCAACGATTGCGAGTAGTGATCTCACAACAATGACAGAGTAAAGCTAGGTTTACATTTCAACATTTCGTCCAACAATGTTGGGGATTTTGTTGGGCGCAATGTTACGAGCCTATACGAACTTTCTTTGCATTGAGCCCAACAACGCTGGTAACAATAAAAAATGTGATCTGCGCATCAGCTGCTTTGGCCCAACATTGCGCCGGAGTCCAGTTTCCATTGTGTTGAGCACCAAGCCGCAAGACACTGCACCTCAACTCTTTTGTCCCCAACACTGCTATGAGCCCAACTTTGCGCCGCGTCAAAATGATGAATTTCCATTTTAACTTTGCAACAAAGTACCCAACTTTGCTTCCAACATTGTTGGGCACAACTTTTGTTGAAATGGAGACCTAGCTTTGTATGGTATCGGCTGCAGTGTTTAAACAAAAATGCCACACACAATACAGTAGTTTCACTGATTTATTTTTAGACACACCTGGATTGGTGTCGAGTGACCTTGTAAGAGAATTTTGGGGAATACGGCACTGGCGGTAAAAGTTTTTTCAGTAGTATTTTATATATTAAAGGCGCTATTTGTGGCTCGAATTACACGGTACGTCGGATTACAGCGACTCGAATTACCGAGATTCTACTGTATATATAAATATGTATGTAAAAACCAAAGTTTTCAGCTTTGGTATATTTGTATATTTGTCGAAAAATAAAACATTTACATCCATTACAATTTCATTACTGTTTACTTTAGCGCATATTGTAAATAATTAACATATATTTTTTAAAATTTATGTCATAGGATATTTATTTAATTATTTTTTTTTCTATTTTTTTCACTTGTAATTTAATTAAATATCCCTTGCTGAGGAAGTGTGTAAGCGGAAAAAAATAACACCACTGTAAACTGCGAAATAAGAATTGAGATTGTCTTCAATGTCGTATACACAAGGTAGTCAATCGGTTAATTCAATAATTGCAGTAAAAACCGTACAAGTGAGATAACATCGACCAATATCGGTAGATATCAGGGTAGCTCCGATGGCAGAGCGTCACGACGGAAACGTGAAGGTCCCGGGTTCAACAACTCCCGGTCTTGGTCTATGTTTTTTCACTTGTAATTTAATTTAACTTAATTTAATTATTTATTTAAATTTCAAAACAAACTGATGAGTCAAAAACACTATGATAAAGCACAGTAAAGAGATATTTAAACATATTCAAAATTATGAATTAACGAATACTTCAGCCTAATATAAAATACCTTGGCTTAGGTGACTTGTACAATCACAATTTTAAACACCATAAAGTTTAAGTTTTGCAACCTAAAGTTGCATATTATGGTAAAAAAGATATTGGTAAAATCCTGTTGGACGAGTAAAACCTTGTATAATATAATTGCACGGTCACGCAACATGTTGTAACTTTGAAATGAACCCCGTATTAAAGGATTGGATAACAGATTTCGTAAAAACAGATTGCATGTACCAAATACAAATCCAATTTGCACGGATTTAAACTTGAAACTTGGATAATTACAAAATAATCAATCACAATTTTGTAGGTAATATGGATTTAGTAAATATGTTTAGAAGGTTTCAATGCGTGAATTTTAATTTTGAACTTGAATACTGTCATATTTTTAGATATATAGCTTGTCTTACGTAAATTAACATGCCATGTATGTTCAAAAATCTATTAATAATTAATATTATTATAATCTATTGATAATTAAACGTACAAAGTTGACAACAAAATACACTCAGATAAATTAAATGTATTTTATATGTTTAGTCCATAAATAAAATTACAAACAATTTACAAATTATCGTCTATGGATTTAGTGTCCACATAGACACGAGGCCTGTGCATGGGCACGAGTAATGCACAACATAATTTTACAATACAAATTATGGAAAAAGAGATAAGAGGAAAAAAAGGAGAAACATATATTTTTTAAATGTACAAGAAATCATAAATAGGTTATCAACAGAACAACAACGTCACTCCTGTGCTCACACCAAAAATACCCTTACAAAGAATCATAATAGAATGCGAGATAAAAAATGAAAAGATAAAAAGAGCGACATATATAGGCTAAACATAACTTTATACAAACTCCGAAAAAAATACGGACTCACAATAATCCCTCCCTACCTCCGCTAACCATAAAGAAACTTGCTTTTTATAGGCCTTAACTTCATAATTTTAAAAAGTCTCAGGTTTTTTGGAATATTACGGTTAATCATTTGTGAAACGTAATATGAGTTAGTAGTGGATACAGATCTACAAAGCCTATCTGTTCTTATACCCACTGCTAGAGCATGACGAGTAAAATGAGAATGACTCGAAATAGAAAAAAATGAAGTTTTTACAAAAAGTTTTCTGGTGTTGAAAACATTCAAAGTCATACAGCTCGTCAAGTGGGTCTCTTTTTGGCTTACGCAGCGCCATCTTCATAACAGATCTCTGGATGACACCTAAGCGAGCCAGTATGGATTTGCAGGCGCATCCCTAAACTATTATTCCCCCCAAGCAAAGATTGGCAATAAGCTAAGTACAACTGCTTTTCATTTAAACTCCTAAAACATTGATTACCTTTCTAATTTTACGGTTCAAATAGTTAAAATATGCCGACCAATTTAAGCTTTTATCAAAAAAGACACCCAAGTATTTGTAGGAGTCAACTCCATCAATGTTACTACCGCCGCATAGCTTACTTAGGTAATTATCACACGAATGTAATTTAATATGCTTATAAGGACAATCACTAATGGACCTAAGGGCTATAGGAAGGAACTTTGTTTTAGATTGTTAAGGGTTAAAACATATTGATCGAACCATTTTTTCACTACCGACAAATCCTTTACAATCTTCCCTTGTACGTCTTCCCAACTATTACCCTCGAATACAATGGCCGTATCATCTGCAAATGGGTAAAAGTTCCCATCAATATTGATTTTAATTATTTATATAAATCAAAAACAGAATGGCACCATTTGTTTCCTGTTCGACAAATAGCTTTTGAACCATGAGTACGCATTAACACGAAACCCGATTAAATCCAATTTATTAAGTGCTATTTGGAAGAAAAATATAATTCTAATTTATTACAATTATAAATATAACATTTTATGTAATTAATAAACAAAACAAAAAATTATTAAGTAATGTGGTCTATAAATCTATAATATTTTTTAAATAGAAGAAATATTAATTATATTGTATTACATAGCATTTAATATACATTTACCTTCATTCTCATCCAAATTATATAAAAAAACATCTATTAACTAAAGCAACAAATGCAATTAAAAATTGCTGCTATTCCTTTAATTTCCCTTCTAATTATTTCAACAAAGAGCAATCAAGATACAGATACAATCCCTTCTAGACAGATTGTTGGGGATGAAGTTTAAACACACAAATTAATTTCCATTCTTGAATCTCTTTATAATTGATTTCCCTTCTCCCAAACTCGTGGACAAAGTAAATTTTTAATTATTTTAAAGCTACATGTTTGATCCGTAATATTATTATCTTAAGATTCATCTTTCTTTAATATCCAAGTCAACGTAATACAATTGAGCTTAATTACTTAGGCCTACTTTACGTCTGTCACGTGACTTTCATCATTTTTTTTTGTATGACGCGTTTCGGATATTTACTCCATCATCAGGCACATATAACATATATCTCGTTACCTTGTAACGACAGTTGTCCTTGGACCACCATACGGGATGCACACCACGCGTAAAAAGTGTTTTAATATGTACCCAGTGCTTGTGTTTATGCGTTGTTTTATGTAATGTTTGACGACCTCGCAAGAGTGATATGTGTCTGATGATGGAGTAAATCTCCGAAACGCATCATACAAAAAAGAGAAGAAAGTCACGTGGCAGACATAAAGTAAGTAATTAAGCTTAATAATATTATTATCTATTTAACCTTCACTAAGATGCACAAATCTGTTAGTAAATATATTTGCATTTCACATAAATGTTAAATAATTTTTTTTTTATGTTAAGCAATGTGCTTATTTATACGTCATGTCATTGAAGTAGGTCTATTACTTTTGCAATGTCTCTGCAATAATAGTACAACAAGTACAAAAATACAACAAACGCTAAGAAATAAAAGTAGTTTGAAATTTTTGTTCAAGATTTTTCAAAAATATTTTTTTGTTTGCTCTATTGTATGTTTTTAACTGTAGTTGTGAACGTTTAAAATGAATTCAAAACACTGTTTTAGTTTTTCAAGTGCATTTTACTCAACACAACGTACTATCAAATGTTATCTCATTATAACACCTAATGTTAATTATAGGCCTACTAGTATGGAAACTATAGATTGTATTCCATGGTTTAATCGTTTTATAAACAATAGCTCTAATAATGGAAGCAGAAAGCTCAACATTCTTTTACGTTTTGAAAATGGGATTTTCTAAATTATTTAATTTCTCTCTGAATATCTTGTTTATTATACGTAAACAAACTAATAAGTAATTTAGGTTTACGTATGTAATTTCAAATATGGTTCCCTTGTTACTAATCCTCAACTGCCTGATCCTAATCCAATGCAAATGTAAATGTAAATAACTCGTTTTAATTTAATTGCTTAAGTTTTATAGATCGGATATTCTACTTTATTTACAGTCATTCGATGTCAGGATCGTATTTACTCCTCGTTATAAAACTCTTTATTTGAACCAAGACATCATGAACTGTGTCAAGATTTAAGTAACGAATGGAATTGTCTAAGTTTTTTTTACTTTTTCCAGTTGTTAGCAGTAACATTGTGCACTAATTTCCATTCTGATTGAGGTTTTAATGAATGCTCTTCTATTAGAAATTGTGATGTAAATAAATATGTATCAAATAATAATGAGGCCTGCATTAACAATGTAAGTATGGTAAGAAAATACTGTTTCTTTAGGTAGCGGTTTTAAAGCTTATATACTTCAGGAATTGGAAATTAAAAAAAACTCAAGTGCAGATGGTTTGATATTTCCGATCCTTTACATTAATAAATAACGTTATATTGTAAATAGATGCATTCCAGAGAAAATACATTTGGAAATGTAAAATTAGCCTATATTTGTTTGAAGAAACATGAAAACAAAATTTAAGGATAAATAATGTGGGAAGCGGCTGTTTGTCAGAAGTAAAACCCTCACTAATTGCAGTATAAACTGTTTCGTACAAAACGATGTTTCTGCTGTACTTATTTACATATTAGGGATTATCGGATAGAATTACGTGTTTTTGCGTAAAATCTGATAAATTGCTTCGAAATATTTAATCAGGTTTAATTTGTATGAAATACATTTTGTTGTTGTGTTATTCTAATAACTTGTTCAATAGTAATGAAAGTACATATGTTTTGTCTGGAATTGTAGTACTGGTACCAATTGATTAGTGTTATTTCCTTTACTCTAAATAGTGATTTAATAAAATGTACCAGTTCATTTTCATTTATTGATAACCGTTTTATGCCTCTGAATGCTAATTACGAGTAGAATGTTTAAAATCTACAAAAATAGTTTATTATGGTAAATTAAAAAATATTTCTCGATCGTTTTAAGTAACGTATTGTCATTTTTTGTTTTACCGTTTTCAAGTTCTTATTTGCTATTACATCAACTACAACTGTTATGGGCATATGTTTGATTACAAAAAATACCAATCATAAATGTCTAAAAAATGTTTTTTTTTCTTTATGTGGTTTATTATTGACAAAACAAACATTTAAAAATAATTTAGCTGTTAAAAGTCATAAAAACAATAAGTAGGTATTCGAAAAATGTAAGTGTTTGTAAACTAAGTATTTAAATATTTTAGATTGTTCTCATTAACACGACTGTACAAGTAATTACTGTTACATTATTGTGAGTTTGAATAAAATCTTGACTTCCATTTTTTTTTTATATACGTAAAATTAGCGATAATACTGACATCACTCTCATTTATAAACTACAGTATATATAATACATTAATCGTTGTGCAGAGTTAACTATTACATACACCCACGATAAAGATATTCAAAAAGTATATAGGTAATAACTACTGATTTTAAACTAACATGAGTTTCCATTAATATAAATGACGCAGGTTAATATATGTTGTCAAACATAATTAGGTGGACTAGTTGTATTCACTACTTATAAGGAACAAAAAGAAGGACAATAAACAAAAAACAAACGTCGAGCAACTTCAGAAGACATATTTCAGACAACTTTCCTTTTGTTAAGAATAATGACTTCTAGAAGTTCAACAATCATTTTGTGCTTGAGTATATCCCAGGGGGCAGCGTGTCGCTACAAGGTAATTTATAACCAAGGGTGCATCACTGTACATCAAGCATATGGCCTTCTTTATAGAACATTAAATCTGATTTTTAATTTTAGAACTAAGAAAGTAAAAAACCTAATAATTAATCTTAACTTAGTAGCTTATTCTGGTACACGAGGAAAGTACGTTTCATTAATTTAAAGCAACAAAATCATAATTTGATTCGTAAAAGTCTTATGTTTTATAAATAAAATTCATTGTATTAAATATGATTGAAGAAGATAGTTTTAAAAATCTAAAAAAATTATAAGGCATATTACATTTAAAATTCAAAAACTGTAAAAATAAATTGTATATTAAAATATAGAAAGTTATATAATATGCTGTCAAATATCCACATATTATAATATAACGTAAACCTTTTTCATTATTGACTATGAATTTGATTTAAAAAATTCAGGATAGATTATATTATGCAGAAGAAAAGAAACAGATTCTATGTAGGCATGTCCTAAAACGCTTAGATTTCTACCTAGCCGCCTTTTTGTGTGTAAATAAAATAAATAATTTAAACGGAAAATGATATGGAATTGAAATTTGCCGTTAACATTGTTTTGTGGTCAGGTACTTGTCTAAACACAATATTAGCCTAGAAACATTACATTTTGAATTTTTTTCATAAATCGGTTTATTTTTTATTGCATATGAAATACAAAATAACTTTTTTTGTGTTTAAATCAGAATTTTGTATTGGACCTTATGAATGTTTTGTACAGTTAACGATTTTAATAATATTAACGTTAACCAGTTTAAATAACTGCCATTTCGAAACGGTATAATTTACTATTTTTCTTCCCAGTTCTGTCTAACAAACCAAATTTCAAAACCATTATTTTATTTACCACTAAGGAAATATGATTGTTTGTTAAAAAACCAAGATGAATCCAAGAGTTTTAAGAAATACCTTAATAGAACCCTTTTCTTCATTTCGGCCTATAAGATAAGCTTAATAATCATATCATAATTCTTGAATTTTTTCTAATAATACCCTGCATATCAATCTACAAGAAATAGCATAAAGTTTGTGGGAAAATTAAAAAGCTTTACTAGTAATTATTTTAAAAAGAAATTAATATATCATTAAATAGTAAAATAAACTCTATTTTCCATTTAAAATACAAAGCTCGGCTATATTTTAAGTATTAATAATATATCTGTTTACTCTAACACCTCTAACCTGGCATGTAGACTATTTTCTCAGTGGCATTTCCATTAACAGTATATTTCGTGCTTTGAAATAAAATGGATCTTTCATATGTAGGTTAGGCTTTACAGGAGTTATTTTAACCTTTAACCTTTAAAATAACTTGTGTTTTATGGTAGACACATTTTAATTTTATAAGAATATAACATTATTACACATAGTAGATTTAGTAACAGATCCTGAATTTTTATTGGAAAGAAATTAAATTAATATTTCTCTTGTAGTTAAACGAGATTGGCGTTCGAAACACGCAGTAATATTCTCCAGGGTAAATATAAAACCACTATAATTTTATATAACCACTACATAAATTTTAATACAAATGCAAAATGTGTTCCTGATTTTAATGTGTTAAGATAAGTCTCTTTATATAAAACTTTGTCTTATATTATTTAACACGAAATGTTTAATATACATTTCCTAATATTACTCAGGACCCTCCATATTTTCTGAAGGCAACAATACATTTTCTATGGGGGTATTTTATATCGCCTAAGTACAAATTTGAAAAATCTTCCCCATTGTTATTAATACTCCAGAATTCTTATTAAAATATTTTCTACAGTTTAATGATTCTTTTTTCGGTGTGGTAAAAAAGTCATTTAACTGTCCAATCCTCCCCCAATGGAAATAAATACGCCTATTTACATTTAATTGCTTAAGTTTTATAGAGCAACTGTTCTATAGTATTTACAGTCAATAAATGGCAGAATCGCATTTACCCTTCGTAATAAAAACTCTTCATTTAGGCCAAGACATCGTAAACTGTTCCAAGATTTAAATAAGGAATTGAATTGCATTGTTTACTACGGTGTTTTACTATGTTCACAGTTGTTATATTAAAAGTATTATTCTTATTAATTTGTTTCTAATTTTAAATAGGTTTTAATCAATTGTAGCTAATATAACAGACATTATTAAAATTATTATTGAATAAACCAATTACAATTAAATGTACCATCTCTGTTTGAAGACTGTCGTTCTCACAAAAAACACACTTAAATAAATGAAAACATTGTACAAAGAAACAATTCTTGTAAAACTTTGAACCTACTTCTATATTAGTAAATATTATTCCATTAGAAACATTTAATAAATAGGATTATCATTATTCTTAAACAAACCAAAGCAATATTCAATTTACGATCCCATTTAAAGAGTTTCGTTCTCACAAAAGAACACAACTTAAATATTGAGATTTTTTAGAGTTACGGTCAAATTTGTATTGTTTACTCAACTGCTTCAATCTATACAGTGTAAAAGCATTACTCTGAATAATTTTTGTAATGAGTTTAAGATACTTCAGGCGTCCGATACTTCTAAAGTTTTAATTGAGTTTTCGCGTAAGATATATTTCAAGAAATTCGTCTTAAGGTTTTGACAGCCATTAATCATATTATAGCAACACTTTAGAGATTTGGATTGCGGAAATAATTCAATACAGATTTTACTAATTGCAAACATTTAAAGTAAAATGTAAGTTGACGTTTTATATGAATTTTGTGTCTACCTGTCATTATGACATCTTCCTCCTTTATTATTTTAAACTTGAGAATTTATTATCAACAAACATTAACACATTGTTGTTATTTCTGAATACAATTGACTTTTTGACACATAGACAATTGTTCATGATTTTTAATAAAGAAAATATAATAATTCTGTTACAGCGATGATTGTGGAAAAAAAATACATTTATAAATAATATACATTACACGCACAGTAGCTGTGTTTTCAGTAGTCTACATACAATCTGAGAAATGATTATATGTAACAAAGGATTTGTCCATCCTAATAATACTACTAACTTGCGGTGTGCAAATTATGATGGTAATACTCATTTTTTAATTTTAAGTTGTTTAATGATGTATTTTTTATTTTTGAAGTTTTTAGGTTGATGTCGCCATTTTTTAAATTAATTTATCTATCAGTTTAAACAATTATTGAATGGAGTAAGAAAGATCAGTTTTGGACTTTCGAGTGTATTGTTTTAAGGTTGCTTGAATCTATTCGGTACAATATTACGTGCCCTGATGTGTTTATGCTTTCTGGGGTTATCCTCAACTATTGAGTATAACAACTTAAAATATAGAAGAATTCGATTTAGATTTTATAAATTTATTGTAGTAATTGTATAGTATTTAGAATTTAACCAACAAAATGGAAAACAATTGAGCTTTATCAAATTATAAGCAAAGTTTAAAAAAATATTGCATATTTTTTATAATTGTAATGTACAATGTGGCTGCCTAAAATATATATTTATGAAACAATTATGTTATTTTACTATCAGTGTTGACCTCTCTGCCTGACCAATATGTCATCTAATGTAACATGATGTCCTCAATATAGTAACTGAATTAGGAAAAGGGCAATAAAGTGCAATCAAATAATGTAGAAATTATAAAACCAACCTATTCCCGTTGTAAATTATTTTAACAGTTTTATTTATTTATTGCACTCATAAAGTCAACAAGGATGCACTTTTAACCTTGGATGGATCAAATAAAAACGCTAACAATTTCCACCAACAACAAATGCTAAATTTGCACCAAGACTACAATCGACTCAGAAGCTGTATCAAAATGTTCAAACTCGTTCCTTTAGTTATTTGTGCATTTTTCAATCAGTCGGAAGGTCTTCCTTACAACGCTAACGTAAGTAATTTTTACTTTATTATGGATAGTTAGGTTTACCGTTTAGCTCAATCTCTAATTATTTGATGTTGACGAAACGTTTTATAATGTATTTTGAGTGGCACAAACTCTATGTATGTCTGAATATGTTTGAAATGTAAAATTTTCTATTGTAAATTTAGTCAATGTATACAATCTATTTGTATAAATTTTATAAACGTAAAATCTAAGTATAAAATATGTTTGGAAATGTTTTATCTCACAAAACAAAATAATAGACCAACCATAAATACATAGGATTTGTTTAATTTATAAAGATACGCAATCTTCCGGAAAATCTTAAAACGAGTTTAATTTGTTTACCACAGGCTAAGTTGTATTCGACATGTGGTAATTTATAATTATCTGTTAATTTTAAAGCAAAAAATATTTAAAGAAATGGTTTATTCAACACTTAAAATATTACAAAGTATGAAAACTGCTTCATTAGACTTTCAAGATCTCTCGTTTGGAATCTCTTAGATCTAAGCTTTTTAAAAAGTCGAAATACTTTCATTTTAAATATAATATTATCATTATTTATTCCGATTTTAATAAACCACCAAAAGACACACTTATTGAATTTAAAACATTATATATTTATCTTCTAGCAATGTAAAGTTGCAAAGTTTGGATAGTAGACGAAATTATTTCTGCTTCTAAGATATCCTGAATCATTTCTAACATTTTATCATCTTTCATGAGAATTAAGAAATCTAGCGAAATAATTTCTGTACACCCATCGATATGATTCAAACAATTGATTACAAAATTATTTAGCCCTGTGTGACCTATAAATTAGTATAATAATAAATAAGTACAAATTATATACAAAATGAATATCAAATTAGTTAAAGTGAACAAAGTAAATTTAATTATTACAAAAGTGATTCCAACCACCGAAAGTCAAAGTGAAAAAATATTCTCGGTTTAGTGCTTTTATGTTGAAATATAAGATTTTAAAACACTGTACTTTATTGATAAAGCACTGATATAATCTTAAAATAGCCAACAGCAATACAAGTTTCGGTAATTTGTTTTAGAACGATGCAGTACTTCATTCATTTTGTTATTTTCTTATGTCTGGTATTTGGTGTATTGTTGCCAAATTAAACCTTTAGCCTTATTTAATCAAGAATACGAATGAAGATTCTTCTAGTTATTAACTAATTTAAAAAAACAATAAATAATATGTTTAGGAAAAACTGTCGGGATGTTTTTGGGTTTTGTTAGGGAATGAAGATTACTGAATAATTGTTTTTTGATTAGTGCTAGTTTTATTTTAGACGAAATTCCATATTGTCTGGCATGGTGGAGTAGAACCTTGTGATAACGTTCAAAACAACTCGTTAACTACAGATCAGCTGGTGTTTGAGAGGTTTAATGAAACTGTAACTACTCTGTCAGGTGCTGTAACATTGCAAGACGACTCGCCTAATGGAATTAAAGTAAGCTTTGCATTACTAATTAGTATACAATAGTTTTTAATAATCCATGTCTTTTAATCGCTAAATTAAAATACTCAAATTTGCTATATTTTTATGTACGATATTTCTGCCGTCTTCGTTCCATTGTTGAATAGTTTAATAACAACTGTTGATTTTCACCTTATATCAAATAAAGAGTTTATTATAATTTTGAAAATATATTATTAATTTGTACGCAAAACACATACCAAAAATCATAACAACCTAGTTCTAATCTTGTGAAGTGTCAAAATAAATATTTAGTAAAAAAGTAATGTAGGCTACTAAAAACAAATAATAGTGGTTGATATTTATGAAGAAAAGTTACCCCGGTTAGTTGTCTAAGAAACGAAGTATTGAGAAAATATCCAAGTTCATACTGAATACTTTAATTGCATAAGGAATATATATATATTTTTTTGTATCGGTCAGTTTTTGAAAAATGCTTATTCGTTGCACACAACCACTCAATCCATCGATTCTCTAATCATGTAGGTAAAAAATGCCCCAACTAATAGCAGATCAATAAAACCGAATTATTGATCCTTTCCAAATTCACAACTTGTTTTATCCATACAACTAAACAAATATTTATCTCATTATATTACAATCGGAAAATCAAAAGTAAATCAAGATAATATTGCTACTATTGAAGATTTCTTTGCCGATGTCGCAGTTTAATATAAAATTAGGAGAAAATATACTGTACAAAATTGTACATATATTTAATTATTACTTCTTGTTTGTGAGCTATGAATTTATATAAAATAAGAACATTAATATTTTTATATCAATTAAACTTTTGTTCTAAGAGAATAACAATCTATATATTCAAAAATATATATTAGGGATTGGCTTGCGAAACAAACATGGGTCTAGTAATTTTTATTCTTTTAAAATCAAACCTAAATTAAAATTATTCAAAACTAACACGGTTAATGGCATAATAAACGTAAACAAGTAAGTTATGTTGATCAAAACAGGGTCAGAAACACTTATTTTTATAATTTGAATTTGAAAATAAAATCTATAATGTAACAACATTGTTTATAAACAACCTATTGTAATAATGTATTTTGCTCCTCCCTCTTCAATTGTAAATGCCTAGGATCCCATGCAAATGACATATTATTATATCAGTTGCAAAATAGTTGGAATTTAAACAGTTTTGTGCTTTATGAGATTGTACTATAAATTATTTAATAACGTGTAAGGATTCATAAGAAAAATCTGAAAACATATTTATTACATTACGCCAATTTTATCTAGCAAAAGGATTATATACTTTTCTCTCTCAGATACATGTAAGGCTGATTTTTCGTTTTGATGAACAATCGAGCCCTATTTTTAGTTGACAGATAGGGCACGCTGTCTTTTGCGATATTTGACATATTTACGAAAATATCGATGAGTTCACTGCAACCTTTATATTCGTAAAATTAATAGTATTTTATTTAAAATTAAATTGTTTTATCAGTGGTTATTAAGTAGTTTACACATTTCGTTTTATTGTTTTACTCTTTTGGACAATTTTGCCAACAGGGACATTTTATTCGTGTCATATGAGTTGGTGATTTACATTTTAATTGGTGTTTTTAAACAAACACTTACACATAACTAACACAACGATTACATAATAAATAAATAAAACACGCTTACACGCTCTTATTGCATAAACTCGTGGTGAGCGATTACATACAACGCTGTCCCGGTACGCACTGATCTAATAATAAATATAATAATTAGTAATCAATATTCGGAATGGCGACTAACAATTGTTACAATTAAGAATGCTATTGTAAGCTATATTATAGTAGATATACAATACATAGTTGTGCGCAGTTTTTTTTTTTTTTTTTATGAAACATAATATTTGTGTACCACATGCACAATAATGTAAATGTTGCTATGTCCAGCTTTTGGTTAAAATCGAAAAGAAAATATTAGGAAACTGGGAACAATTTATAACCTGGGAGATGGAAGACTTGTGTAAAGTGATGGAAGCTACGGATCGTGTTTGGACACCATTTGTATCTGCGTTGAACGTTACAGGCTGTCCGATACCAAAGGTTTGTTTCCATTAAAATGGATTATGTTAATACTACTAAATCACACGTAATGCACCGAATTAAATAAATAACTGGAATGGGATTTAATTTACAGTATACTGTACTTTCAAATTGTTAAAATTTAGTTTTATATTTATAACTCATTGAAATTAAAGAACAAACTATTAATTTTTTCTTTTCATAGATCGGAATTTCAGTTGAAAATTGTATACCATAAACAGCAAATGTTACAAAATCCTAAAAAATATGATATTCAAGTTCTTAAAATGCATCTTTGTACTTAATAATTAGTTTCTAATTTACTTATAGTTTGTATAAGCCATGTACTATAACAATTTTTCCATAAAAATATCTGAATTGGAAGTACTTTAATGAAATGTATTAACATTTAATACTCTAATTTCAGATGTTTAATAATTTTTCATGTTGTGTTTCAGAATACATACACTATAAAAAATGTTAAAATGCCAATATCTGACTTTGGCGGTCGTCCAATTAAAGCGGTTTTTGAAGGCGAATATACGATGAGATTTGAGTTTTACGATGAAGATAACTTGCTGGGATGTATTCAAGTTGAGAACTCAGTTGAACCTGAGTAAATCGGGAGTAGCCTTGCTGCTAAAGTATTCCTTATTACTAAATAAATATGAATATATTTAAGTTTGTTTTTAGGTTTTGTTTATAATTAAAAATCGTTTAAGCGCATGAGTTTTATTCAAAATGGAAGTTTGCATATTAGATACGGAAAATAAATAAAACACTACTAAGCAAACATATTCAGTGACCTAGTTGTCCTTATTCATTACCTTATTTTAATAATTTTATTGTAGTAGAATATAATGTTGCACTGTGCAGTTTATTTAATCAATACAAATTACAAACGAGACTTTTTCGAAAACAAAATTTGTTATAGTAAATTTGTATAATATGAATGAATCAGGATTTAGAAAAATTTTACGACCTAAAATAATTAAAATATATAATAAGGAAAATTATATGTATCCGTTTTAGCAAAATAAATGTCAAACTCATATCGGCCTACATACATATTTAAATTTAATTACTGTTCATAGCTGTATTTTATTTACAAAAAACTCAAAACTGTAATTTTTTATTATTACTTTTAATTTGTAAAAGTCTCATTGGAATATTTTAGTAATATATACAAAATAATCCTTTAATTTACAATATATTCTTGGATAAAGATTTCCCTCAAATCTGTTTCAATGTAAAATCTACAAATTATATTCACAGTTAAACAAACATTCTGATTCTCTTATTTTGTTCTACGCAAACACTGTGTTTATCACCCAAAAGGTAAAGATTACAAATAAAAAGCTGTACAGTATCCCTAAATTTCTACGCAAAGATTAAAACAAACAATGTTCGGACAAGCATGACCTCTGGCTGGATCACAGCTGATTAAACCACAGCTGGATGTGAGCTTTATTTGAAAACACAAAGATGCATACGTTTTGTTATTTTAGATTGGAGAACCAACATACCTTCAAGCATCTCTAAACATGGCCACGTATAATAAATAAACCGTAACAAATTATTTTAAACATATCTTTTCATTTTCCAGTTCAAAGTGTATAGTTTTTATATTCTTTGTCACAAAAATTAAACGATCACTATACGAGTATATACATTGTAAGATTTGACATATTCTTTTGCATTTATTCTATCTATACTGTTGATATACTGTAGTGTTCACCCGAACAAAGTGATTTAATCAAGTCAAAAACCGTTCTTTCCGAATCGTTTCTGAGTAAAAGTTATTATTGATTAACAGTTATTAGTAACTAAATGTTTTCCATTTGTATTTACACATTTTAGTTTTCTACTGATTATATTTGAAGAGCTAATAACGTATTTGTGACATATCCAAATTTTCAACACTAATACAGTCTTCTATTCAAATTTGACTAATCATACACCGATATGTTTATTAAGGTATAACTAGTTAATATTTATCACTGTTATAAGAATCGGTTGACCATATTATTTATAATCGATTTATATTTAAAATAAATTCAAATGAATATTTCAGGAGGAAAAGTTTCTTACTGAAATAAGCTTCATTAGTGGTAACCGCGAGATAGATTCATTACTACATTTTAACTATAAATCGATTCTGAGTTAAATGTGCAACCCATACTCGTATCAATGATAATTATTACTATTTATTTTGTTAATCATGTCAAACTGTAGGGTTAGTTTGATAAAGGCAGTTGTAAAGAAAAATGTATTAAGTCATTCCTGTAGATAAAAATATGTCTGCATATTTTACAAAATGTTAACTACAGAGCAATTAAAATTAAACTATTATTAGTAGTATTACCTATTAAGTTATTAAAGTCAAACGTTTCGGGTAAGATGGTACACAAAATGTTTTTACTTTACTCAACAACGTTGTAATTGAATAGTAATGGGTAACGGACTTTGACTTTTAAGAAGTGCAAAACAAAATTAAACATATACTGTTGCATATAAATGTTGATTAGCGATTTTTGTATTCCTTCAACACTACTGAAATGTGAATGGTCTATATTATGAAGGTCTACAGTAATATTTTGTGAAAGTAAAAGTTCTTGGTTTACTTAGTAAAAACATAAATTCAGGTAACAGGAAATAGTCATGCTTTGGGAGAGTAATTAATATCTCATGCAATAAGACAGTAAAATCATGATAATTAATAAACAAAATTAAGTAAGCTTGTTTAAAATGTACACATTACAAATATTTTCTAATATTCCATGTTTATAGTTTATAGTAACTTTATTAGATCCATAAATTGCTACTGGTTTATGATATAAAAACCAGTTTTAGCTAAAGTAAATTTGTTTAATAAGACGATGAAATACGTAAATACATACAATATTTAGTAAAATTTTAAAATTGTAAAAGTTTAAGAATATTTATTATTTGTTTAGATGTATTTGATTATTATATTCCAAAGTACATACTTAGCCTACAATAATATTATGTTTAAGATTCTATAAACAAAATTTAAGCTACGTGATGCAAAGATAAAAGTTGTCCTCTGGAAATTCCGAGCTTAAATATATACGTATGGCGGTTATATTATATGTAATACTCAGAGAACTAACATAGCAAATATGTGGAATGGTAGTCTAGCATTCCCAACAGACGTAGATTCCATGTACGTTTAATAAAGCTAACATAATTGTTATCAAAATATGGAAGATTGTATTTACTATCAATTGCTTTCACGTATTATAAAGAGTTATATTATGAAGAAGTAGGTAGGCTACATTTTAAAGTTGAAATTAATTTTTGTATTTTATTAAGTTCACTACTCTTCCTTCGGTTTCACTCTACACACAATTTTACTTTTAAATTTCTTTTTAATAAAGTTTTAGAAATATTGAAAACCCAAAAGATTAAAATAATATAAAATGTAGGAAACAAATTATTAAGTTTAAAATATTACGGGTGTTATAATTAAAGTTAAATAGAACCAGAACGCCTTAGGCCTACGTCATCACAAACCTAATATAAAGCTACAGATTTAATTGTGTCAAAGTTTAAAATAAGTTTACTGGAAATGCTACTGAGAAACAATTGCCTACATGCTAATTTAGAGGTAGTGGGGTAAACTGATGAATATTTTACAAATGCGAAAAATTTAGTCATGCATGAGCTATGCATTTTCAAAGGAAAAGTAATTGTTCCTATTATTTTTATGCCTAAAAAGTTTTATTTGAAATTTCAGTATTTTCCCCAAAAAATGTTATACATAATATTCTATTAAAAAAATGTATTTATTATGTATTATACATTTACATTATTATGTATTTATACATAGGCAGTAAGTTAAACTTTTACACGTAATTTCAGTTACGAGTTATAATTTCATAGGTAGTTATTTCTTGGAGAAACAGTTATGAAGAAATTAAATTGAAATAACAATATCTTTTTAAATATAAAAACTAAATATTGGTGTAAATAACCTCAAGTTCAACCAGTTTAGGTTGTTTGATTTTTTTTAACCACTTAAAGAAAGCTATTTTTAACCCCTTGAGAGAAGACAGCTATTTATTATTAATGTACAATAAAAAATAGTAATAATACGATTTTCTTATGTTAAAAAACCTAATAGAAATTCTTTGGTTCCGAAATAAAATATGTAAACTGAATAAGTACAAGTTTGAATTTTAAAAATGGCAAATTATTGACTTCAAAGAATCTGCAAGATGGTTTGCATCAAAACTAAATACAACTTTCTATATTATAAGGCAAAGAACATAAGTGTTCTGGTAACATACATATCACCACAGCCAAGCAAAAAGTGATAATGTAAAACACAACACTATAATTGGAGGATCATTTTCTGAACATGGGAAGTGTTGCCTAATCAAAGGTGGAGTCGTCTAATGGCTGAGAAGTAGCCGTTTAATTTAACGCTTATAAACCGAAAATAATAGATACCCGTTAGTGACTCAAACAAGTTCAACATGTTTCATTTCATTAAGAAATCTGTACAAAATAGCCTTTCTACTGTTTTCTGCTGTCCTACATTTATATCAAATAACAAATGTGCATTTACTTATAACGAATGTATATTTTGTTTCACTACCAAATTAAATAGGAGAAATAAACAAACAATGTACATGCGTAAGTCTACCCCAAAAACTATTTTAGGCCATTAATTAAATAGAAATAGGCTCATTTAATTATTTTGTTTAATTGATTATAAACTACATTTTAATTACTTAAATATTACAATTTTAAAAGCAAGATAAATTAACTGCAAACTAACTAATTACATTTATTGAAGGGCATTTGTGAGGTTGGAACCACTCACCAGTATAA
>JAGFPH010002963.1:25142-37005 GCA_018207615.1 Philaenus spumarius | reverse complement strand
ATATAAAATCCAAAAATAATCAGACTTGTACATGGCCAATAAAATGCCGCATTTATTTGACTGCAATAATAATATAATGTTTTTGATTAATGTGATAAATATGAATCAATTTTATCTACTGCCCTGATACAATACTCTTTTACCTAATATTAACAAAGCATTGTAAAATGAAAAAAAGCCATCCTTAATCATCATGAGGTTAATACCTGTTTGGGATTAACAACAAATAATAAATTTCAATATATTCGAAGGAGGAGAGACAGATTAAATATATAATTGTTAACCTAAATAAAATCTTGCATTCACTAATGCCCGTCATCCGGAGTCAGTTTCTTAAGTGTTCTATAATCACAGGGACTCGTACAGAGTATGTTTGTATTTTTGCTACAGCTTAGATGAATGTTTCATCGACATTCATCACTATGTTTTTAAATATATATTTACTAGACATTGTATAATGTATATGTATTTATTATGTTAAATCTCCAAGATATTATTGTTACTTGGTTAATTCTTATGTGCACTTATTTCAGCATTTTCGTTCCATGTGCAGATATTTCAAAACTGTACAAACGGCTTATTTGTTTGTTTAGTTTTAAGTAATTAATTATTTGCTATAATTGTCTAAATAGCAGATTTATAATATTCTGATTTTGCAGATGCTTACTTCAGTAATTATTAATTCAAAACTTTGAAATAAACTACAAATAAACCAAACTAGTCAGCTTTTGGTAAGGATAGGCTTTAATTGAAAATGGTAACGAAATAAATGAGTGGCTGGAAACCTTTTGTCCCATATGGCCTTTTGTCATATTTTTCCATGGGGAATATAAATTAGATTTTGATTCAAATAATTAACTAATATAATTAGGTATGATTATACGAGGAGGTACAAATCCAATTTCATAATATTCTATGCTATCTTATGTTATTAAAGCGAACTTACACAATAAGGTACATGTAACTAATAGGCCTAGGACTTAATGTTAGATTGCTAAAAAATTGTAAAAGACAAATCAGTTGGAAATATTTATTGTTAGTTAATAGAAAGTTAATAATAAAATAATTTGAATCATGTCCTTATATATTAAACATTTTAATTATGGTCTTATATCATATATGAAAAATATTTCGCCATTTTCGAGGAATGAAATCCATACTCAAGCACTCTTCGATTCATAACAAGATTTTTTAAATTTACAAATACAAATCTTATCTGTTTTAATATTTAGGGAATTTAACTGAATTTAGATAAAACGAAATTATTTTTGTGGTGCTAAAATCTTTTACTAAAAATTTCGTAATTTACCTTATCAAAATATGTAAACAACATTCTTTAAAACTCGGAGAAAGAATTTATTTCGATTTTGTACAAAATATTTATTGTTTAGAAAATACTTCTTTAGAATAATATAAAAGTTTCGTTTTGAATAATGTATGTGTTGTTGTATATGGCTACATAACTATGTAGTAATTATGTTCTAACAAAAATTTTCAGGAAATATGAAATATACATAGAGAATTCCTACAGACTTCTACTTTATATTAAAGTCTCAGCATTTCCATTGAATGACATGCATGCCCCTTCAAAGACGAATCATCAACCTATATTAGCCAGATGTATGTTTTGTTACTATACACCGGTTAAAAAATTTTACTGTATATGTAAACTGTATTTTAATGTATAACATATTCTAGACCAAACAATTCATATTTTAGTTATTTTTGTATGGTTTTTAACAGTAGAGTCAGTAATTTAAAAAGGTTATAATTATGGCAAAATATAGTTTAAACAATTTATTCAAATAAAATAGCAATTAATAATATTATTATTATGTTCTTAACTTTATTCTTTCGAAACATTGAACTTTAAACTTACAATTTCAGAAGACAAATTAGGGCTTAAGATCCATAACTGAAATAAATTATGGAGGGTTAATTAATTGTTAAAAGTTCAGCGTTTTCATTTTGCAAATATTAGTAGTCCAACTATGGGTATTATTAAGTTCAGTTTACTATCCATGAATTTGTTTACGTGCAATCTAGAAATTGTGTATAATAAATATAAAGAGTATTTAACCTAAAAATGTATCCAATAAAATTAATTTAAATCTCAAAACATGAAATTACTTTAGGTCATAGATTTAATTTTAAGAAATAAATAACATTTTAAGCTTCCGGGAAGTTGATATGACAGTGTAAACATTGTGAACGAATGTTACCACACCTTTACTTTGCTTTTAGCTTTTGTCAGAGTCGCTGCCTTGCGTGAGTAAGGCAGATGATAATTTCCATCAGAAGGACCATTAAAAGGGCTTTATAAAAGATTGAGGACAACACTTGGAATTCCTTCTGCCTTTTGTTGTGGCTTTAACTTGACACCGCACATATATACGCTTGATCTCATAGTTCTTGATCATTTTACAGCAAAAGACATGTTAAACCTAAATATTTGGTTGAGTAATAACTTTAATGATTAATATATTATCTAGATTTCAATTTATTCACTGGAGAGATGTTTGTTTTTCTGTTTAATTTATTATACAGTTAGCCGTTTTCAAACATATATATTTGTTAAAACGTATGCAAACTTGGTAATTACTTACTATTGTAAGCAGAATTTAATAGCTTGTTTTCCACAATACGATAATAACCCATAACTTAAACATTTGTTATTCCTATTACCCTAATGTGAACTTGGATCAACTTTTGTTCTATATCAGTAAAATTTCCACAATGAATTATTTTTAAACAATAAAAAAGTAATTTTTCCAAAAACTTTAGTAGATGTTTTCCTTTTTACTTTAACGTATTAAAAACATAAACATTACGTCAAAAGAATTATTAAATATACATTTTAGTATTTATCTTGTAAATTCAACGAAAATTATTATTAAAAAAATTGATAAGCATTATTGTAAGAAGAGATTTGATTACAAACATGGCTAGGAAGCAAATTAGTGGCTGGAAACAATCCTCTTTGTGTTCTTTACTTTGTTCCTTGCGGCAAAGATATACTCGTACATTAATTTGATCCTTTTCCCAACTGTTATAACCAGTCGGTTTACAATATCACATTACTCTTTGTTTTAGCTGAAGGTTCTATTACGGTTTTTAGAATTAGCTTTAAATGGACAAAGCTAATGTCTGAATTAAACACAGCCAGTTTAAAATGACACAGACGATTTTATTTTCAAAGTTATAGAGTATACTTCAAGAAATTTCATAAGGTATTTTTATCAAATTTCGTTATTGAAAAACTTCATGAGCACATAAATAGTTTTGGTTAGGACAAATATTAAAAAGTACCAACTATTCATTCGATAAAAAACATTTTAATAAATTATTAGCATTTAAAAATATAGTTATGAGTCTTATTGGGAAAATTACGATCGATTAAAAAATGATTTAGCGTTATTAAAAAGGGGGCACTCCACCATAAAACTGATGTATTTAGTTTTCAAATAACCATATTTTGTTTAAGAGTTGGTATAAGTAAGAATTAACCTTTGTCACATTTTCATGTCCCTAGATCCTTCACCCCTGAGGGGGGAGGGGCACTTTTTCATAAAAAAACAAGTATTTACCCAACTCAAGAACTATGAAAGTTAGGTTCAAAGTTTTTTTTACTTCGTAGAGGAAATTGCCATTAAAAATATGAATTTGAAATTTCGAAAACGTGCCGCTATTTTCCAATATGGCGGCCAACTTTCGAATTTCTTGTATAAAAAAAAGTATTTATGAAATTGCAACAGCTTTTTAACATTCCATTGTAAAACATATTGCAGTTTGAGTTAAATTTTTTTGTTTGTAAATTGAAAATAAGCCTCTTTAATAATTGTTGAAATAAGAGTTTCTGAAACTTTCAGCGCTCCTAGCTGCTAAACGGTTAAGTTTATCAAAAAAAAAAAAAACACCAAGAATAAATAAGTCTTAAAATTGCATGTTAAATCCAACTCCGCAATAAAAAATAGGGCTTTCCATAAGAAATTCGAAAGTTGGCCGCCATATTGGAAAATGGCGGCATGTTTTCGAAATTTCAAATTCATATTTTTAATGGCCACTAAAAAGTAGGTGAAGTCCCCCATTTAAAGTTTCCTGTAAATCTTGTCGCTTCTGATATACCAATGGTGGCACACTTAAAATAGTCACTCTGTATAGTAAATTGTATATTTATATGTATTTTAATAAGTATGTGCTTAAGAGAGTATAACCTACACAAAATTATTTTAATAACCTAAAATAATTGTAGAAAAACGTATTATTGTTTTATAGTAACCAACGACTAGGTAAAACTGCAAAAATAATATTTGAACTGTTGTCTTCCGAGTTAGTTCGATAGTTCAATTTGTAATTAATTATGTAGCTAGGTATTTATACGATGTAAGAAAAGGGAAGTTTTGAAACGGTTTAATATTTCAGGAACTGCTGCTTTACTTAGAAATTAGGCCCACCTCTTGTTCTAAAGCTTTAAGTTCAGATATCGAATTCACTACCAGGTCCCTCTCGCTTCGATAAAATCTCCACATATTCACTACTATTCAGGTTCCAATCAAGCATCAGAATTTGTTCTTCAATTTTACGCAAGTGTGACTTCATGTTTAATGTTATTAATGAGAAATTCCAAAAAAAATTCTAACTGAAAAGTGTGTTGTAACATATATTGTACATTTTATTCAAAACCAATATTGCTACCTATCAGATTATAAAATAAATGTTCTTTTTAGTTCCCCACTCTTGTAGTTACTTCATATGAAGAGGTTTCAATTAAAATCTATTAAAATCGGCTCAAAATATAAATTTTTAAATTGTTACACAAAATTGGAATTTTTAAGAAAATTTTCAGTTAAACCACATTTGTTTCATTAATATGTTTATAGATGATTTTGTGTTCCAAATTGATTCGAAAACTTTGTATTTGTTTACAATTTGGAGCAACAACATATATTTTAGGATTGATGAAGTTGCTCAATAGCCTGACTATTTCTTTGTACTGTTTTCCGAAAAAAGACCGATTGTCCCCTTATGATAATGTACCAAAAATCAGAGGAAGCCATGAAGCCATATAGCAGATTTGTTTGGTTAAATAGTATAGTAGTGAAAATCATTCGAAATCCCTTCTTATATTTATATAATTTTGATTTGATGAAATTTCATCAATAAATTCGGGTTCTTCCTTCGTGAAAGACATTGCATACTAAAGAAAATCATGTTCCTTTCAGTGTTAATAGACATCTAGTAGTGCTTTCACAAACTTGGAAATCATGTGAAAAATACCAAAATTTAAAATAGTTTTTCACAAACTGACTTAAAATAACAACGAATTAACATTATTTTGGTTCGAATGAATTTTCTATCACATTGTATGAAGGTAATTGGAAACTTTAAAAGTGGACTGTGCTTTTAGCCTTTTCCTTGCTGAAGAGGAATGCAATGTATCGTGTGTGTTAGGCAATTAATATTTTCGCCACTAGCAAGAATTAATGTTCTAAAAATTAAGGACAACACTTAAGATTCTATTTAGCTTTTGCAGTACTTTTAACTTTATACGACGTATTTTAATATTTTATGGCACACAAATTCGTAAAATAATCGTATTCGAGTAGAGTTCTTGATCGTGTTTTTCTTATTAAATTGTGTGGCAGTAATCCTCGACCTTATAAAATAATGATTAATAAATAATTACAGTTAGATAGTAATTTCGGGCCTATGATGGTAGTGGGCTTGCACACAAACAATAGCTGTATACTCAACACGTTCACTGCTACGCAAATTTCGTATTTTCTATGCTAGGAGCTGACCTTTTATTTTTTATATTTATAGTCTAAATGAGTAGAAAATACTTTATTTTTTATTTTTGAACAATTCTACGTAATAAGCACTAATATTTTAAAGCGGACGCACATGTGCGTCTTTAGCACACAGGCTTAAAATTGGCGTGCGAAGCACGCAATGCATTGTATATTGAAAATACTCCCAATACCCCGTTGGCGTGCAATGCACTCAATTGAATATTGCACTGTGAGTCGGCTGGTTCTCATAGTGTTCAGTGTCAAGCTCCCATTTGCGTCCTTAGCAGTAAACGTGTTAAAGAGGGAAACCAGCTTGATAAAGTCTAAAGTAATCTTTTAGTAATCCAGGTCTGAAGCAAAATCCAGACCATCCAAGGTGGACTCGCTTGCCTTCTCCTTCCAGTAGCTAGTTGTTAATTGTTAAGGACGGAAGAAAATTTTTATTTTTATGCTTTAATAATCGTATTAAAGTAAAGCAGTATTTTTGCCACCTTATTCTGAAAAATCTTTCCCACCACTAACCCTCCTGACAACGTCCGGAAAACACGTTTTTAATGAGAAATGCCGTAATTTTGTTTAAGGAAACACGCTATAGTCCGGGAACCAATAGGGGTAACCGACAGCTAGAAGCCCGGTAGTTGTATATTATTGTTTTAAATAGTATACAGTATAGTTAGCAAATACTTGGTCGATTTCTTTTACTAATGTAAAATACGTCTCATTTACTTTAGAATACATTAAGACCTTATATACTATGACTAGCTGACCCGTACGGCGTTGCCTTGGTGGTTGGTATTTTCAGTCATTTAACGTAATTGTATTCTTTTTAAGTGTTCAGTCAGTGAGTGGTATTTGGCGTTTATATGTATAGATCTTAAATAATAAAAGCACTATTGTCATAATAATAAAAGATCTGAAATTATGATTTTAGTAATTTTGATCCCCCCAAAGCCCTCCTAAAATTTCGAAATGTTTCATACCCTTTCTTAGCGAGCGCCTATGGTCCTAGAGGAAGCTACATACCAAATTTCATTCCAATCTGTTCGGTAATTTTGGAGAAATCGTAATTTAGTAATTTTACCCCCCAAACCCCCCTAAAATTTCCAATTTTTAAAAACCCCTTTTTTAGTAAACACTTATGGCCCTAGAGGAAGCTACATACCAAATTTCATTCCAATCCGTTCGGTAGTTTTGAAGAAATTGTGATTTAATAACTTTGATCCCCCAAACCCTAATAAAAGTTCAAATTTTTTGAAACCCTTTCTTAGCGAGAGCCTATGGTCCTAGAGGAAGCTACATACCAAATTTCATTCCAATCTGTTCGGCAATTTTTGAGAAATCGTGATTTAGTAATTTTACACCCCAAACCCCCCTAAAATTTCCAATTTTAAAAAACCCTTTTTTAGTAAACACTTATGGCCCTAGAGGAAGCTACATACCAAATGTCATTCCAATCCGTTCGGTAGTTTTGAAGAAATCGTGATTTAATAACTTTGATCGCTCCAAACCCCCTAAAATTTCGAATTTTTTCAAACCCTTTCTTAGTAAGCACCTTATGGCCCTAGAAGAAGCTACATACTAAATTTTATTCCAATCCGTTCGGTAGTTTTGAAGAAATCGTTTTTTAATAATTTTGATCCCCCCAAACCCCCCTTAAAATTTCGAATTTTTTCAAACCCTTTCTTAGTGAGCACCTATGGCCCTAGAGGAAGCTACATATCAAATTTCATTTCAATCCGTTCATTAGTTTTTGAGAAATCGTGATGAGTGAGTCAGTGGTATTTCGCTTTTATATATATATAGAAGACTAGAAGACATTCCTGTTGCTGAGGGATAGTCTAAATGTTTTCAAAGTTCTTGAACTCCTAAATGATCAATTCAAGTAATTGATGATAAAGGTATATTGTATGTAATATTAAGTATTTAATAATCAGAAACTAGAAACAGAGTCTCCCAGTACAACTCAGTGAAGAAACATGTGGCCTAAGTATAGTGAACTAGAACAATTTTAATTTTTAATTTTTGACAAGTGCTATATCTGCACAATTATTTATGTTTATTGTGTTGTTATGTATGTGATGTTTATGTAAACAATGGACTAGTATTAGTGTTGTTGGCTGGCCTGATGATGCTGCCTGTGGCAGCGAAACACGTAGCCATACTTTGAAAAACAAGTACTACTATTGACTGAAAATTAAGGTATGTTTAGAAACTAGTTGACTGGTTTAATTTGTTTAGTGCCAGTTTAATATTTATTGTTTTTTTAATAAATGCATCACGGATTTTTATGAAATATGATACATTTTTACTAAAGCAAAATATAAATATTTAGGATTAAAAATGTTAATTATTAAACGATAAAACTTAGACAAATCTTGAAATGATATCATAACACCCATTTAATGGTGCCATTCGTGTCGTTCGAAATGTTTTTATGGATCTTCCCGATTGTTTTTTTTTTTGTATATAAAATTCACTTATTTAAAAATAATAATAAAAAAGAATAATTAAATGTTTTGCCATTAACTTATTTTAAAGTTAAATTAATAATTACTCTTTAGCTTGACAATTTCAGTGGCCTATGGTTATGGAATCTGTTTCACCCTGTTCAAACTACAACAATGGCAACATATTTATTTGTAAAAAAATTAGTAAATAGTGAATTCCATTGTTTACGTTTTTCTTTACAGTGTCTAGGGAAGACAATGAAATGGTGTGATCTGAAAAGTAAGAACAATTTAATTCTCTTGATAGACAATGTCTTTTTTTTGCATTAAACAGAATATATTAATCTCGAGATGGATCTTACAGAGTGTGAGATATGTTTGGAAATTATTGAGATTACATTAATGTATTGTACTTATGCATATCGAGACATCAATTAGACGTTTTGATATAGCATTAGCAGTTAGCCATGCTGGATTACCCAAATCACAACCCACTACAAATTAATCGATTCAACAAAATAAATGGAAACAAAAATATAATTTCCATCGTTTTAAACTTGTTAAAGTTGATATAATATCAATTTTGAATGCCATACCTTAGTAATTTTAATAGAATGTGAGTAATTAAACTGTATCTAAATAAAGTTAATTATTGTTTGTGAAATAGTCTAGAAACAATTCATGTTTAAAGTTAAAACAAAGGAATAAACTTGAAATAATTTGTTTTAATTTTTCGTGTATGCATGTCTCTTACAAGACATGAACCATTTTTATTTTAACCTTTAAACGACATTTAAAAAGTATTTAAACATTTTATTATCATATAAAATGGGTAAGTTTAAAGCCTTAGCCGAGTGTTAAATTAGTTTCCCCTGCTCAAAGTACGCACTAACCGGGCGGGCCCCCCTTTTAACTTTAGGTAAAAATGTAGCGAAAGCTACTGGCATGGAGAACTAATCTAAAAATTTACTAACATAACGAACAAAATAGTTAAACTAACAATACTGTCACTTTAGGGTTGCCATGTCACCGGATTTCCCCGGAGATTACTAGATTTTGAGGGTAAAAATATAATAGCTCCGGGGAAATTCCGCAAATAATGAGAAATCTCCTTTTTTTAAATTTTCCAAAAAAAGTTGTATGATAAAAAGTCAGCACTACTGCACCCTAAACTCCACCTTATCTGAAGTCAGCCAGTAGTACAACATAATTTTTAAATTATGCACATTTTTGTTTGATTTATTCTTAATATTACTAAACAACCTAATTAAATTCCTACACAATATTTTTATCATATCACTGTAAAATTATAAACGTGGCTAAGAAATACAGTTGCTTCAAGTATTTTAAAATATAGCCTTACAGAAGAGGCCACGTGCTGAGCCCCCCCCCCAAACTTAAATCCTGGATAGGCTACTGCATTAACACTACTCATCTACTGTAAGTTGATCATGTCATGGGAAAATTAGATTGTAGAAAATTATGTCAAAAAATCTTGGACCAACTCTAATACATTAGAAAAATTCTCTCACGGTCAAGGTGACCATTCTGTATTTTCAAAAGGCCGAATTCAACATCTCTAACCATTCATATACCTCCATTCTAGGAGGAAAATAGATTTGAAAATTTAAATGGTATTAATTAATTGTATCATAATTTTTCATATCCATCAACATACAAGACTTTTAACATTTTTTACATCACAAATACAATTTCAAACAGATAAATACATATTGACATTCAATCCATCGCATTATTAAAATAACTTTATGAAGTTAAAATAAATATATTTTTTAGCAGTGTATCTAAACAACCTCCATCTCAAAACAAATAATCGAACTTAACAAAAAACTGAAAACACAAATTGAATTCATTAAATGAATCTTAAAACTCTTAAAACGTATTTAAAACTAGCTATGTTTAACTTCTGTTTCGCTATGTTTACTCCTCTTTGTTTATTAACGATGTTCGTTGTTACGTAGATTGTTGCCAAACCCCTTTACCCACACTAAAACCTAACAACCGAAATACAGTCTAATTTCGTATTCGTAGACCTTTTAGTTTGGAAGTTTATTTTTTCAACGTTTTGGATGGAATTGGCAATCATTTCTTCTTTGCGAGTACCTACCTACCACATTTCATTTTATTTGTGGTTGCATGGAAATCGTGTTTATTTGATTCGATTATAAGCATAGGTAGGAGAAATAATAGGTTATGCTTTTGCTGTTTTTTCCGTGTTTTTCGAGAACACTTATATATTATTATTATTAAAAAACGATACCTACTGTTGAGCGTAACATCTAAGAGGTACATATAATATAGCAAATTTGGATTTATGTGTTTGGTTAAGCATTTTAACCTTCCTTTCTTCCTATGTACAGATTATATACCAATAGCATTATGCACAGAATAATAATCGTGTTAAGTTAGTATCTTAAAAAAAAACAAGCAGGCCTAAGTTATGATGGTTTTATTTTATAATAAATGTATAGAATTCTTTACCTCAAAGCTAGGATGGTGAATATTAAATGTGTAATACAAATTGTTATGATTGTGCCTATTCCTAAACATAAACTTAACCTAAACATTTTTGCAAAGTATGAAATCAGCTTTTAGTTTAAATCAATTGTTCATTCGCAGTCAGAAATATGCTACATTGAGCTGATTATTGTGCAAACACTGAACAGCTAGGATATTAATTTTTATTTGAGAATATATATATTTAATTTAATATGGTTATTACCTTTTATTTTTATAATTTTTCTATTTAACTTACATAAAAACTAAGACGCAGTTTCTCAACGACAGATTTTGTTTTGTCATATCTTTAATTTCGACTTATGGTATTGAGTTTTCCATTTTTTCGATAAATCATCCTTCCTTCACTAACACATTTCCAAAAAAAATTACAACCTTATAATGAGCCTTATCCAATTATTGACAACCTTATCCAATTTATAATGAGCCTTAATTATTAAATTTATATTTACAGCTGAAAAATAAAGAAGCAAACCCTATAAAAGTATGTAGCTAACAATGTTGGTGTAACAAAAGTTGAGAAATAAAACAAAAGAATTTTATTTCAATTAACAAAACTGAAAGTATAAATAAACGTCAAAGAGTTTTTTACACAGTGCTGTTCTTATAAAGTTTTGAATGTTTTTTAGATATATAAATAATATTTTTTATTTACTAAATGTATTTAATTCACAATTTTGATTTATATGAATGATCGGTTAGTTTGGTTCTAGGAAAGTAGTTTATACAGAGAAAGCGTAATTCGCATCGCAGTACGAACTATCTGGGTTTTCTTAAATTTGGTTGCTAAAAATTACATGGAATTTATATTTTCACAAGGAATTGAAAGTAAAAGGTCTCAACAAATAGTTACGGTTCTAACCCCCTTTTTGGGAACGCGAATACTAAAATGGGTGTTTTTAGAATTTGTCCGTTATCTAGCACATGGCGTATGCATTTATGCAAAACTCATAGTTTCTAGCATATTGGGAAGTTCACAAATATTTACATTTATAAAAGAGATTGAATTAGTTAATGAGTAAAGAATATTAACATTTTCTTGGGAATTGATACAGTGTTAGATACGGGTTTCTTTAAAGCTTTAGA
>JAGFPH010002963.1:13609-25042 GCA_018207615.1 Philaenus spumarius | reverse complement strand
TTGGGAATTGATACAGTGTTAGATACGGGTTTCTTTAAAGCTTTAGATTGGACAGAAACAAATAGATGGGAATAATATTAATAGTACTGGCTGAATTGTAGTTAGTTAGTTAAACTTATTAACTGATAATTGTAACTTCGAATACAAAGTTTATTTGTACCTTATTATTACTAAAATAATAAGTATTTTGTATAAAGAAATTGTTGGAATACAAGGATTATGTTCAAAATTATATAACGCATCAAACTAGTTCGTATTGCTAAAATGTAAAACTGATATTCTAGAGATGATGTCACAGTATTTGCTAAGGATAAGGTTTTTTCCTGTAGAGGAATCTTCAAAGATATTGTGTGAAAACCATTAGATACAATTTATTTAATCCTACCTAGATTATAACTAGACATTTTAAAATGCATAAATATTTACTTTATCCTATAAACTGACAGGTGCATTTATATATTTGGTGATGTGTACACTAAGTTTTATTTAAACAAAAATACAAATTACGTTATTATTAATGCAGATTTAACAAAGATATTACAGCGAATACAATAATTTTGCATTCAAATTTATCATTCGTTTAACCTAAGTTACCATTTCCAATGAAGCGAACTGTGTTAAATTACGATTGTTCTATTTCCATTTTCTGAGTAGTTTAGTCTGTCAGTTTGTAAGTAAATTCTCTTTTATCTGCCAAACGATAAAAAGGTTTCACTGGTAAACATACAGAATGGGTTTACTTGTGGTTACAATGCAAAGCTGAGCAGAATTCCTGATTGTTGTTGTACAAAGATTAAAATAAACACCGTTCGGACAAGTATATCCTCTGGCTGAATCACAGCTGATTACACCACAGCTGGATGTGAGCTTTACCATAATGTAGACTACGTTTTGTTATTTTAGATTTGAGAACCAAAATACCTTCAAGCATCGCAAAACTGTGGATAAACAAACACGAGATCGTAAATAAATTAGTTGTTAATATGAATTGTTTCACATATAGCTTGTAAAGTGTTAATAGTTTAAGATAGTTGTTTTTTAATTTTAAATTTTACTAAAACAATTATAAAATAAGCAAACCTAACAAAACTAATATATATTTTTTAAACCGCGATAGAAAAATGTGTTTGTGGGTATTTTAAAATGTATTACATTGTATAGACAGAGTTAATAGAACTAAATTCAAATTATCACCATTTAAAATGAATGGTAGAAAGTATAAGCATGGGTTACGTTTATGACACATCTGCAAAGAATTTTTACCAGTATAAACAAAATAAACACTTATATTTTTTATCTGTAAATAACACATGTTGTGGAATTATTTCTTTACTACTCAAAAATTAAAAGGCCTACACAAAATGCTAAACATAAACTTACTTCTGTATAACTTTAATTGCATTGTAAACACTGCAAAATTACAAGAAAAATATTTACATAACCTATATTTTAACTTGCTCTGTGTTAATACGGGACAAATATGTTCTTTTTTAAATCCATTCTCATGCATAACTCAATGGGCTTATGTAGATCTAAAGTCCAAATATTTATACAGAATTTAACTTTACCATTTGCAATAGATATAATACGACATTTTATTTATGTATTACAGCTAATATACAATAGATTTCCACAATATGTATTCAAATTTTTAACACTTTACTTATAGATTGCACTTAGAACACTTAGAACAGTATGTTCAAGTTTGTTTAACCAAGTCATAGCAAAATTACTTTTATTGTAGACAACATAATTAAGTCAGTGATTCAGTTTCTGCTGTTGGAAACTTAATATAACTTGTTTCTTTAAATATATTTGATTGATGCAGTACAATATGTGACAAAAATCGTAGTAACAATACTCCTATATTTTCAATTTATTAGCTCAATCTTACTGTAGTTTAAGTTATTTGTATTGACAACAGTAAATAACAACAAGAACTCATATTATTATTGCTGTTAAACCAGTATGTCTCTTTAATTTAAACATTCAACCTAAGAACCACGGTAAAAAGTAATTAATTAGATTTTAGTAAGGACAGATGGTAACTTGACAAACAAGTAAATTAGTGGCAGGAAATCCCCTTTGTGCTTGCTTTCATTTTTTTTCCAAGAAAAGGAAATAAATTAATTGAAGTCCTTTTTCAGCCGTCGCGTCGGTTTGCTATGTACGATCATTTGTCTCTGATGCTTATGAAGTTTTCTTTGAGAATAAAAGTTTTAAACAATAATTGATTTTGTTAATATACATACTGTGTGTACAATGTCTTATATAACCTTTGAACTGAATTCATTGTACACAAAAACATAAGTACAGACATACAAATTATTACCAAATTAGGCCCCCTACTACGAAATAATATTTATTCTTCAAGGTTGACTAATGTTATATAAACTAAGTGATTTCACCTCCAAACTTGCATTCAAAATGTTTTATTTCTTGTAGATTTAATTTTGTTTGTGTATTTAAGATTGCTCGATAGTTTTTTCGGGATTAACGATATTCTCTAACAGTATTGTTTAATATTTGTATTTAAAATTCTTTCTAAAACAAAAAATAAATATTAATTTGTATCCTAAAACTTCACTTAAGATGTATCAACAAACAGCATTTTTAATTAAAGTATTATGGTAATGATACACAATGTAAACATTCTCCGTATATAAAACCAAATCAGTATTAAGGTAACTTGGAAGAAAACTTTACGTGACCTTATTTGGATTTTCCAAAACCTTACTAATTCTAAATATAAAGATCCAATTGTTTAGCCTCAGGCCTTCGGTCAGAAATAATATTTTATAGGTTTTTCGTTTATTATTCCACTATAATCCTTCAATTATTAATTTTAAATCAGTAAACATTTTACAAGACTATAGGAGTTGAAATATTTTATTAGTTTATTTCCTTCATTGTTTACAAATAATTTAAAGTTTTAAAGCTTCAAATGATCAAAATATTTTTTTTTTACATTTTCTTGTTTGGTTTTTAAAATTGCGAATCCCTTGCCTGGTTTTATCTTTTGCTGATTAACGGGATAGGATGTTGTTAGAATCAAGGCAGTCCTTTCTTCCGATTCTTTTTCGATTCTACCTTATAAACATGTGTAAATAATTCTTGAAAGTAGTCAGTAATATAACTGTTTTTAAAATAAATTTACCAATTATTGTGAAATTAAAATTGTTTTTATTGTTCAAATTAAAATAAATAATATATGCATCGTTTTAAAAACTGCGTATATGTAGTGCGGCAGTTATTTTGTAATACAAGTTCTTTTAATGAAACACTATATGCAGGGATCTCCCCAGAATTCCTTTTCACATGTGTATTGAAATCTATCGGCATGTCCTTTGAATAACACCATCAAAAACGAATCAGCCACCAGCTTAAATATATATAGGCCCCTACTCTAAATCTATTCCAATAAAGTCTCAGAACTGAATTAACAGCAAGGAAACATTTTTAATATGTACCATGTATTACTAGGATTTCTTAAGCCATATTTATCAAATGGCATAGTTGGTGAATACTATTTTAATTACTAAGATCTTATGGAAAAACATGATTTATATTATAATCTATTGCTCTGAGAGATTATTGCTACTTTATAAAAATTTTAAACACTTCAATAAATTGAATTACATTATATCTGAAATGACAAATTTATTTCTTAATTTCTAAATATTTAAATTTAAATGTGTGCAAAATTGATTATGTGTTTGGTACATAAATATCGCACTAAGAGTTTACAAAACATATTAAAAAAAAAAAACTATTATTTTACCGTCATATTTTTGAAAGCATTGTAGGCCTGGAACGGAAAACCCTTATGCATTATACAGTATTTTTATACTTTTTAATAAAATTTTTAACACAAATTTAAATAACTTAGAACTACACGAGTTTACACAAATTTCATTAAAAATTGCTTATATAGATAATTTTACAATAATAATGTGTAGTAATTAGTTAATATTGAGAAAAGACATAAAACTGATGATATTTAGGTGTACATTTTATTGTTCAGCCAATTTTATGAAACACAAGGTTTATTGGCAATAAGGTACATGCTCGGTATACTTGCCTAATGGGTGTGACAAAAGTCATCGTAAAAGGTCTACTTACGAAAACATGTTACAAATGGAAGACACAATAAACATGGAGTTTATTACTTTGATAATGATAGAACAATATTTAAAACAAACTAATTAAGTATACACTTTACCCGACCTAAGAAATTAATTAAATAAAGAGTCCCTTAAGAAAGTAGATAAATTCAAAAATGATTTCATTTAAGCTTTTAAACCTACATAAGTCCAAAATACCCACCTTCTAGGTAATTTAAAAAAAAAAAAACCCAAACAACTCTTTACAAATTATGAAACTATATCATTTGGTGGTTTTTATAGTATAGTATTTTTTGTTTTACATGAAAGAGGCCTTCTCTTACAAATAAACAAACGAAATCATAAATATGTAATACAAATTTAATTTGTATTGAAATATTTGAATAATCTACAAATCAGATAGGATTTAAACAAGGATTTTCAACTAAAAGAGTTGTAATAATTTTGTATTCCAAACCACGAAATATTTGTGTTACGGAACTAAATCCTTTGTCACCAGATTGATTTTAGCATTAAATCTACATTTCGTGACAAATTACTAATACACAGACTAGGACGTTGGGAAAACGTTGGTTTATACAACTTTTGTTTGTTTCTTTCTCAACTATGACTCTACTTAATTTTACGTACAATTAACGTTATTTTAATTTATATATTTAACTGTATGAGATCCATGCGGGCTTTTCACGAAATTTATATTTGTATGTATATCTATATATATAAAAATGTATTGTTGTTCGTTAGTCTCGCTAAAACTCGAGTACGGCTGGACCGATTTGGCTAATTTTGGTCTTAAAATGTTTGTAGTAGTTCATAGAAGGTTTATACGTAAAGAACATTTTGAAAAGTTTCCCAAAAATGTTTCAAATTTGGAAGAAACTCAACAGCCTTTAATGTATGAACTCAAAACCATAGCTTACAAAAACAGCTGTTCGTATAAAATGCTTAGCAACACGTTATGTTTGTTTACAATCATTACCATAGCAACATTACTTAGCAAATTTATAATCACTTTAATACTCTTCAAAACTAACAGCTTTTTAAGGTTAGATTGAAAAACTATAAACAAACACAAGGAAAAATCAACGAAAAATTCTTACAGAATTATAATTCAACTCAAACATTGGTTATTAAATATCTATATAGGCCTACTTAGAGATATGCTGTTTAAAATATTGTTTATATAAAATATATCATAACTATGAATTTTTTTTTTACTTTTCAAAACATATTTTCGCTATCAATAATAATAATAATAAACAAATTATTTGACACCATGCATAACCATAAACATACACGAGTTTAAACATATTATATTGAAAACTAAACAAACAATCTGAATTAAACTAAATATCATTAAAATATCACATTCGTAGCTTTATTTTGATATATAATTGTATATTTAAATATTAGACAATATCTTATACTAATTAAGCCTATACATTTAAAATTACATACTCTATTTGAACCAGTATGTTGCATCCTAAATTAACGCGGATGTTACAAAGTGATTCAAATATCTTTTCTACGACCCCCAGCTAATTCAAACCCTCGCTAAGAAAGGGTTAAAAGAAATTCGAAATTTTATGGCGCTTTGGGGGGGGGGGGGTCAAAGTTACTAAAAATCCCTTTAAGATCGAATTGGAATGAAATTTGGTACGTAGCTTCCTTTTAGGCTGTAGGTGCTCGCAACATTGTCAAGAAATTAAGTGAAAGTCAAAATTAGTAAAAACTATAAATTAAAACGATATATTTAAAGCTTTTTCATGTTAGATAGTAGTTTACAGGAATACAATTTTCAGTGCTTTCTTAAATAGCGTACCTTAGCCTTTTGTTCATGACCACAGTAGGATACGCACGGGTATTCAAAGAACACTTAAAAAGAATACAATTACGTCAAAAAGACTGAAAATACTAACAACCACGGGCAACGCCGTACGGGTCAGCTAGTTGGTAATATATTTGCTTAATTTATTTACGAACATTTTATATAGATTGAATATTGCGTCAAGTGGGAGCTCAAACTATAGGTTAAAAGTAACACCTTAAATTTCCGAGCCTTTTAGTCGGATTTGTTTAAAAGACTCGGATTATGTGATTATGTTGTTATGCTAATAAAACTAGTCCGCTTTGCAAAACATGATATTTATTTTACACTAAAAACGAATGTGTACATAACCTTTCGTAAGAGAAGTTTTTCTTTTTAAATATTTACACAATAAATTAAAATTTTCTAAAGAACGGTGTGATACGTTACTTACGATAGTTTAAATTTCCCAACAGTGAAATCTGTTTTACTGAGTGGTGTTGTTTAATCCTTTACCCAGACAAACATAGTAAGTAATATTAATAATAATATTACACCTTTATAATATTAATATGGATAATCTTTAAACAAAAAAAATGTTTCAATGCCACTAAGCCATCATAATAATCTAGTATAGTTATTTTATTAAGTATTGTATGCAAAAATTTCTTCAACAGTATAAACAAAGAGAATGTGTAATATTGCCAGATAGAAATTGTAATTTTAAAGTTTTATTTGATCGTAGTTAAAGCTTACTTCACCATTAACTTTAAACATGGAAAACCACTGTACTGTAAATGTTCTGATAGCTTGTCTTTTTACGGTCACAGATATGAAATAGCTTTATTACGGGTCTGCTGTAGTGGGGCCATCTTGGATGTTTATGCCATAAAATAACTGTTAAATTTCAAACCATTTATTTCGTTTATTTTTTATCATAAAATTGTTTGCAAGGTCTCATTTTAAGCACAGTCACAATACGCATCCGATTTGCTTTTCACATTAAAAAAAAAAATGTAATTTGTCACGTAACTGACATTTTTTACGTACCAAGTTTGAGTTTTTTTCTTTACACTATAAAATATGTATAATTAAAAGAGAAACGCAAGCCGGCTCCGCAATTGTATAAAGAATATTCAGTTTTGTTTTTTCAGCTCTCAATTACAAAAGCCGGATTTATAAAATGGTTTGAAATGTGGCAATGTCAAAGCGCTCAACTGCTTGAAATTGCACTGTTTAGATACGGTTATAGAGAGAAGCGCTTGCGTTTCCGGTTGCTTTCTCGTTTACTGGAGCAGACTTTTAATTAGCACAACACACACAAAACATATGAGAATCTAGAAATAAATACGTATCTTTTTCTTTGAGTTGCATTATCCTGTATGTTTGAGAAACATCGCAATATTTCATGTTCGACAGTTACATCGGAGGAAGATTAGTGTAGGTCTTACTTGTTACGTACATTCCGAAACACACTTCAACTTAACCAACTGAAGTAGTGTGATTAAAACATATTAAATATTGGGTCAAAGTTATAAACTTTACCACATATATTATTTCTCAAGGCCATTTTTTTGTCGGTACGCCATAACTTCCTTAATACATCATCAAATTACATGAATGAGGCATCATTTTAAAGCTTTCCTTAACCTCTACACCGGAAAAATATACAAAATACAATTATACGAAAAAATTAAAACAAAAAATAAAGAATCCGAAAGTAACAGTGATGTAAGATCAAGTAAGTTGTAGGGATATTTTCCTGGTGTTGGCAACACTGATGATATCAATAACCAGCTGGAGAGCTGCCGTTACGCCACTACATTGCTATTTTTAATTAATTGTAAGCGTAGTTACACATCTATTCTTTACTTCAACCCTTACTATGCCCATGGCGCACTAAATACGCACTATACGATACTATACGATACGGTGTGTACTTTAATTAAGTGGGATTTAAGTTAGTTAGAATGCGAATGCTTCGCTCGGGTTAGCTAGTATTTTTTTATTTCTGAACGAAAATTAACCAATGTGTAAGTTAGTATAGAGTTTTACCAAAGGAATATTTTATTATTATTACATTGCTTCCTTGCATGAAGAACCTCATCCTTTAAAACTGTAACTCTGTTTTAAAGAGGGCAATAGATTGCCACACCTCGGACAATCTATGTTAAAATATTTAGATAATATTAGACGATATAAGTTGGTAATTTTTAAAATTTATAATATATTTGCCCAAATGGATAAGTAAAACATTTTATTCTGAGGAATTTATACACATTTATATATATTATGTTTAATATATCAAATGACTATAGTTAATTTATTTAAAACTAGGGGAGACCCTGCGTGCTCCGCACGCCAACCCCTGATGGAACCTTCTAAAAACATATGTTATGTTTTATTTATAATAAATATGTTATTCTTTATTTATAACCTCACACCTAAGATAGTAAATAATATTAAATTTTCAAATAAAAAAAATTATTTCGTATATTTTATAACAGCAGTTATAATAAAGGTTAAAAAAACCAGTAAGGCTCAGGTCTACACTTAATCAAAAACCTAACCAAAATGTTACTCTATCAATTGTATCGTTTACTATCAATAATAAGCCTACTATTAAATTATAATATGTCTTGTTTATTTTTAATTAGGACATAACATAGTCTTTTCTTATTTTTAAATTCCTTAACTCAAGTTTTTATTGGTTCGTGTGTGTAAGTGTTGGTCCAGTCTAGGCCTAACTTAAAATATTATTTTGCATAAATCTGGACATCCGAATCAACTGTTTTATCTGTTATTTTATTCAATTGATTGCTATGGTAAATACATTCAAGAAGTTGTTTCATCAGTCTAGACCTAATCTAAAATTATGTTTAATTTATTTTACCTGCCTTAACGGAAACATACACACATTATTTTTTTGTTAAATATTGAGGTTATTTGTTGTTGTTTTATGTTCACTAGATGCTGCAGTTTTTCAAAAAGTATATAAAAACACGCTTGCATTCAAATGAAAGTTTCTGTCAACATTTCAAAGCAATCGGTGAAGAACTTTCGGAGATTATCGATTTTGAACAAACGCACATTTACATTTTTAATTATATAGATTTAAACAAACACACAAATTAATTAATTTAGTTAACTTCATATATCAGTACGGAATGTCGTACCAAACAATTACAATCTTTGCAAAGAAATTTATAATTTATGAACATGACAGTTATACAGTTTTAAAATAATATGTAGATAAGCTTTAGTGCAATATTAGGTCCTGACCAACATACTCAATATATATATAACCTTCTGATAGTGTACATTTTAAAAATTACAATGCATTTTATTTTAAAAGTTACACCCAATAGCCCATGTTACTCAGCAGACAATCTTTAGCACAATTACTACACGTATAATCTGAATCTGATTAGTATTTTTAAAGTTAAATCGTCACAAACATACTTAATTTCAAAGTAAAACCGTTACTGCAAGAAAAGTAAGAAACTTAAAAACGACCGAGTACAAATAAATATATATAACAATTAATTAAGGTTCCCACAACTTAACTGTCCAATCAAAACAGTCAAAAAATACAAACCTCGGAAAAATTTACATAAAGCTCAAACAGACTTCAAATCATTTCAACAGCCCCAAAACTGTTTTACGCGAAAATATCTTATACGTGAATGTGTTAAAACAAAATTAGTTACACAGTTTGTAGATCATATGATTGTATACAAACATAGACGTTATATGCCTACTTATTTCCCTTACATGAGATATCACTAATTAAAAATGTTTAAATACAAACATTTTCATGCGACACGTTACGTCATTGGAATTAAATATCGAGGTATTGGTTTATGTATGTATGTTCACACTGTAAAATCACACTTACTCTACATTTATGATTGTGTCTTACCCTTATTTTGTTTGCACTTATAACCTAGAGATGCACTTAAGTGGTACTCGTATTTTATAAATTAGGGTATTTGTTTACTTTAACTTGTCAATCAAAACTACTATAAACACACAAACCTGAACTTTTTTCTTAATGAATATAGTATTTATACACTTCACTGATGCCGGGAAACCAATATTTAACCATCTTCAACACGTACAACATTAAAAACATTAAAAACTTTCAAATAAAAAGTTCCTTATGGAGAATTACATTGTAAAGTGCCGACATGTTTTTCTCACCGATCTACCAGCGTTGCCGGATTGTTCTTGTTGTTTTGAAACGAACAGTTTAGGCAACTCATTCGAATTATAAATAATGTGATAATACGACGAAATATTATAATTATACAAATATTATAATCATACTGTTATCGGAAAAATACTGTGACTAAACAGTTTAGGTAAGTCCTCTAGTTTTTTTTTTATTCTAATTATATAAAGTGATAATACGACGAAATATTATAATTATACAAATATTATAATCATACTGTTATCGGAAAAATACTGTGACTAAACAGTTTAGGTAAGTCCTCTAGTTTTTTTTTATTCTAATTATATAAAGTGATAATACGATGAAATATTATAATTATACAAATATTATAATCATACTGTTATCGGAAAAATACTGTCACTAAACAGTTTAGGTAAGTCCTCTAGTTTTTTTTTATTCTAATTATATAAAGTGATAATACGACGAAATATTATTTCTCAAATGAGGCAACCTTTACTATCTAGTTACCTTGATTTATACACACCTTAAGTAGTACAATAACCTATTGTTCGATTTGGCAACGTTGATTAATTTCCATTTTAAATACGCAGTTAAACGGTACTTCCTATTGTTTGATGCATTTGTTTACATAATTATGTTTGTTACATTATTTTCACATTTTCTTGCTTCGTGGATACTTTTGGGGTTCATATTGTTTAGTTTATTTAATTCTTACATGTTTGGTGTATGTGAAGTGATTTATTTTGTTATAATTACGTCAAATATCGCGGAAAAGTCGAAACTTAACCTATAAAATTTCAAGTTTTATTTCTTTCATAACTCCTACAAATATTATTTGCCGGGTAAATTTTTGTTGTTTTTACTATCAGTTAGGTGTGTTCTTTCATGTTATATAGAATTCCCTTAGAAATCGATTGACAAGTTAAAGTAAATTTTTACCTAAATTAGTACCAGGAGACCGAGCTAAAGCTCGATTATAAGCAGGGCTATGATTTCAATAATAAATATTGGATTATTGAGTTTTGAGGTTAGGCCTATAACATTAAACAACTAAATAAAGGGTATATACAACATTAGGCTTACCTGTAATAAAAATACAGTTTAAAGGATTAACCATAATCTCAACGCTATGCCTCAGACATAAATCAGGCCTAAATTAAAGTTTAATATTTCAATATCGATTTAGGCCTAGGGCCTAGTTCACTCACGTCAATAACTATTATTGCAAATTTCCGTGAACATAGTTTAGGTTAGGCCTATAACATTAAACAACTAAATAAAGGGTATGTTTATTTAGCAGAAGTATT
>JAGFPH010002963.1:0-13509 GCA_018207615.1 Philaenus spumarius | reverse complement strand
GTATGTTTATTTAGCAGAAGTATTCGTTGCCATGGTAACTATAAATATATACAACATTAGGCTTACCTCTAATAAAATACAGTTTAAAAGAAAACAGATGATTATTGTAATGGCATTGAAAACATTTGCATCAGCTGTGCTTCGTTTAAAAGAAAACAGATGATTATTGTAATGACATTGAAAACATTTTGCATCAGCTGTGCTTTGTATTGTTTAAAATGGACAAATTTCATTTTTTAATTTAATAAAAAGACGTAGAAAACGAATTTTCCCAGACTGGTGACCATTTCCAATCGATTTCTCGTGGCCAAAAGCCCCATATAAAATCAAAAAATCAAAAATCCTTAGACGGAGATTCCAGATCCATTTAGCAGACAGACAATTATCTCTCGCTTTAGAAGATAAGATTTTATCACGTTTGTATATCATAGTTGACTGTAAGTGAACATTGGGGTTTACAGCTGAACAAGAAATGGTTGCAAAACAATAGCTTAAGTCGAGCATTCTGGTTAAGCCTTTGTCAAGAGATAAGACATAATGAATGGGTAATGGAGGAAAAGTCTGTAACGATGAAAACAAAGGGAGGATTTGAAAGTAAATTAAATTCGTCCATAACCTACACAAATATTAAAGCTAATACTGTACAAATAGAATTTGTTTAATATTTCCAAAGCCTAATGTAAAATGTATAATTATTAGCACCAATCTTAAGTAGCAACCATCTTGTGTACCAACATTTTTAGTAGTAACTGTCTGGTAGTCAGTTATTGTTTGTTTATTTTCAGAATATCTCTAAACATGTATTTGTAAACATTTATAATTACGGAAATGGCATTATGTAATTTCAATATCAAATTGTAAGTAAAATTACGCACATAAAGGAAATTGTAACTGACTATGTACATTCTATACGCGAATTTTACCACACCTTTACTTTGATTTTAGCCTTTGTCCTCGCTGAAGACACAAGTAATGTATTCCGTGTGTATGGCAAAGGATAATTTCACCATTAACAGAGATTATCTCTGTAAAAGGTCGAGGATACTCTTTTTATTCCCTCTGCCTTGTATGTTGTATCTCTCTATGACAACTAAGGCAAACGGTCCTTACTAAATTGTATTAAAAGATTTCATTATGTATGATCATTCTATTTGTACATAATATAATATTATGGAAAAGCAAAAACATAATGGTCGTTTGCCTCCAGCTACGATTCATTTCGGGGTCTGACGGGTGTAAAACAGACACACTCGGTTATGCTATCATTGATTCATCTTTGTGAAAGGATTATATGTATTGTATGTGCTATTAATATTGGAACTATATTATTTTGTGAACTGTATTTTTTATATTTTGTTGTGAGTCTCAGCCGAGACAGTTTTAAGGGCTGCAACGCTTTCCAGAGAATATTGAACGCTGTAAGTAGTAATATGCAATTATTCTCTAACTTAGATGAATATCAGACATTTTTTTATCTGCTTTCTCATGAAAGCAGTGGTCCTTCGAGCGCAAATAATAAAACAATTTTATTATTACTTTGCCAAACAATTCTATAATGTATCTGCAAATAATTTTTAAATTTAACTGGAGGAAATAATTATTAAAATAATCAGTTAAAAAAATTACTAACGTAAATAAGTCAGCGAATTCCATTTATATATTTAAAATAAATAACTCACCTCGTCAAAGTTTATATTTATTGGTGCAATAATCATCTGATTACTCTAAACTGGGAAGAAGGCTATTTATAACTGTTACTTTAATAATAGCTGGTTTTATGCTTATTGTAACTCCATTTTTTAGATTATTGTTTGTTTAGATTTTTGCATTTAAGTAATACTGGTCCATTTTACCCTTATTAAATCTCATGCAATATCGTAAACATAATACATTTAGACATTTAATATTATTAACAAATTTGGTTTTTAGTTAATGCTTAATCCTAAACATTTATAAAAAAAATTGTAAAACATTTTAGATGTTACACACAATTTTAAAACATTAAATTGTTTCTATGTGTGTAATAAATTGAACCGTTTTCATACCAATTGGATTTGGCATTTGGATTTTTAGAATGTTGCAAAATTCAAGGTAGCCTACTTCAGGATAGGAGCAAAAACTAAAATTCGCATTTTAAAGATACTTGAAACATGTTTTATGAAAACAATATAAAAAGGCCGAATTTTTATCTGAACAAAATCTATTATAATGTACGGTTTTAGAGTTGAAATATAACTATGGTAAAGCTTTAAAAAGGCATAATTGCTCAAATCGTCAACAGCTTTCAATAAAATTATAGAGAACTGTAGATTTAATATGCTAATATGCCGAATCCCAAATTGAGTTAAAAAAGTTATACTAGTCGTAGTAGTATTATTATTGGAGTTTTCTTGAGATATTTTTAAGCAGACCATATTTGGGCCAGTACCAAAATAAAAAAATTGCTTTAATTGCTTTTCTAGCAAGTAAGGGTGTAAGTAATAAATTACTTTACTATTTAGGTTGTTTAAAAATGTATGAGGCAGACTCGGGATTTACGGGAAAGGATTTGGGGTAAAACTTCCATCATTAACTACTTGAATCATTCTAACTGTAAATCGATTTAAAGTGTAATAATACAAGACATGTTTAAATTCATTGTTTGAAAGACACACCTTCGTGTTGTTAAAAAGGAGTTACATGATGTTTCAATGAATATAATTATAAAAACATGTATCGACATGTATTGTTGTCGACAAGTTTGCAACATTTACTAACCAAATATCACCTGCAATAATTTTATACCTCTTACAAAGTTATAGCAACTACAAAAGTTTAAGGGAATCTCAAGTGCTTTTCTCAATGTTTTACAAAGCCCTTCGTTGCTAATGTTGAAATTATCCATAGCCTTACACACACAATAAGTTACGTTCACCTCAGGCAAAGCCTACTACAGTACAGTACGTTTGTGTTAACATTCGTTTCTGGGTTTAAACTGTTGTATCCAATTTGCTTTTATTTATTGTCGCTTATTGTATGTTTTGTCCTTATATTTCGACTATAAGTTTCCCACATATATTTATAACGTTAAACTTGTCTTAAGTTGAACAATTTAATATTTTTTAAAACTATATAAAATAATATATCTTACAAATTAATGATATAGTTTATAAAAAAGTTGCAGATATATTTTTTTAAGCGTCAGACTGCCTTTCTATTAACTATATAGCCTATTTACCAAAAGTATTATATCTAAGTGCTACTATTGTTATAGGTAAGAGATCACCTGCACACCTAAACAGAATGCCTGTTAAACTAGTGACGCAAACTGTGTATGTGCACGTTCGAGGTCCAGTTACTTGTCACACATCCTAGTAGTGCTGGTTGCATACTCCAAAGGAGATTACAGTTACATACTTCCAAGAAGCACAAGAAACCAAAGTGAGCAAAGAAGGAAGTTTTATAATTAATGTAATCTCCATGCAATACATTTCCCATACTTTTGGAACTACGTGTTACTGACTAATGCTTTTGTGGAAACCAAAGATTGTGTATATTTACCTACTTAGTACCTTTCATGAATTATATTACTACTTGAAGTATGAATGTATTCATAATATGAACATATTGGCAAATTTATTAAAAGAAAAAAAACATTATATTTTTTAAATATCTTCAAGAATAATTTACACATGTTTATAAGATAGAATCGAAAAAGCCAATTCACCAAAGATAAAGCCAGGCAAGAGGCACGAATTTTTAGTAACCAGAAAAGAAATTGATTTCAAAAAATATTGTGATCATTTGTAAATTTAAAATTTTGTTTAAATCATTTATACACGAATGAATGAAAATAAATAATCTACTCAAATATTCCAACTCCTATAGTCTTTCAATATGTTTACTAAGTAGAAACTCATTGTTGAAGATGTATAGTGAACTAATAAACGAAAAACTGACAAAATATTATCTCCGACCTTTAGATTTAATATTAGTAATGTTTTGAAAAATATTAAGGTCATCTAAAGCTGCCATAACACTGATTTGGTTTAATAAACACATAATGTTTACAATGTTTCTCTATCACCATAATACTCTAACTTAAAATGGATGTTTATAGATCCATCTTTAGTGAAGTTTGATTACCAATTAATAATGTTTTTTAGAAAGAAGTACAAAAATTAAAGAGTACTGTTAGAGAATTTTGTTAATCCCAACAAAACTGTCATAAAATCTTAAATGTAAAAAAAAATTATCTGTAGTAAAATAAACAATATGAATGAAATCATTTATTTTTTATAATATTAATCAACCTATTTGAAGAACAAATTAAATCTCGTAATAGTTTAGATGATACAATACGAGTAGTGCACAAGTTTGTACTTTTTGTAAAATGAAGCATAAATAACGTTATATAAGGCATTGTACACACAGTGTATATATTAAACAAATCAATTATTGTTTCAAACATGTATTCTTAAAGAAAACTTCACAAACAACAGAGATAAATGATCGTACATAGCTAACCGAAGGTTGAAAAGGAATGCAATTATTAATTTCTTTGCCTTGGAAGAAATGAGAGCACGCACAGGGAGGATTTCCAGCCACTAATTTACTTGTTTGTCATGTTAGCATTAAAATCTGTCCTTACTAAAATCTAATTAACTAACCTTCTTACTAACCCATGGTTTTAGGCTGTATTTTAAAATGAAAGAAACCTTTTTAACGGCAATAAATATATGAGTTGTTGTGGTTATTTACTTTTGTCAATCCAAATAACTTAAACTATTGCAGATTGACCATATAAATGAAAATTTACATGTGTTTTTTATAATAAAATTTGTTCACGCATTGTAATTTATCAATTAAACATATTTTAAAGAAACACGTTGGATTAAGTTTCCTACAGAATCGGGTATTTAACTGAAACAATGCATATGTTTTACTAGCAGCTAATTTATTTACAGTATCGTGTTTGTTTATACACAGACATATGTTTTGGGATGCTTGGAGGTATTTTGGTTCTCAAATCTAAAATAACAAAACGTAGTATACATTATGGTAAAGCTCACATGCAGCTGTGGTTTAATCAGCTGTGATTCAGCCAGAGGATATACTTGTCCGAACGTAGTTTATTTTAATCTTTGTTGAACAACAATCAGGAATACTGTTCACCTTTGCATTGTAACCACAAGTAATCCCTACTTTTTATTTTGGTAAACAAAATCTGTATGTTTAACAACGAAACATTTTTACAGTTTTAAAAAATAAAAGAGAATTTATTTACAAACTGACTGGCTAAAATATTACACACAAACTGGAAGTACAACAATCGATATTAATACAATTTGCATAATTTGACATTGTAATTTAGGTTACTTATAACCTGATAAATTTTAATGGAAAATAATTGTATTCATACCATGCAATTTCTTTGTTAAACTGGCATTAAAAGTAAAGTAACTGGTATTTTTATTTAAATAAAATTAAGAATACATATTACCAAAGATAAAAATGCACTTGTCAGTTTATAGCATCCAGAAAATATATTATGCATTTTAATATGTGTATTTATGATCTATTTACCGATTAATTAGTTATATGTTATGGTTTCCTCACAATATGTTTGAAGTTTCCTCTACAGTTAAAACAATCAATAGCAAGAACTGTGACAACATCTCTAGAATATCAGTTTTGCATTTTCGTTATGCAAACTAGTATGTTGCGTTTGATACATTTGAATAAAATAATTTATTCCAACAACTTCTTTATACTATTATATAAACTAGGAGCTCTGCCCCTGGACGCCTCGCGTCCAAACCCCGCCTTGGCCTACGGCCTCAGATGGCTGCTTCGCTTCGCTCGCAGTTGAAAAACTCTCTAAAGGCTTTCGCTAATCTTTGGCTCGTTTGTACCTGGGTGAACGAGCATAGTTCAGTATTTTTAACATCTGGATTGTATCTATAATGTATCTATTCGAATATTTAGTGACTTTGAAGGAGGTATAAAAAGAAGCTGTACCTATTCGCCTTCTAAGTGACTTGAATGGTGGTATTATAAGAAATTCAGATTTTAAATTGTATGCGCATTTTAAGACTTTATGCGCGTTTTTTTAAAACATAAGACCTAGCGCATTCAATTCCTGACGTCAAATAACCCTTCATACAAATTTTCATCAAAATCGTTAGAGTCGTTTTCGAGATCCGCGACATATACAAAGATACAAAGATAGATACAAGAATTGCTCATTTAAAGTAATAGGATTATATCTGCTAGGATAAATACGATCAGTTTGAGGACAATTTTCTGCCAATCCTAGCTTAACGCTTTTATATGAGTTCGTCGGCGCGTTTCGGAATTCCTCGATCCATTCTCGAGACATTACTCCTTCTTTATACTAAATAATTAGTATTTTAATAATAATAAGGTATAAATATATAAAAAGTTACAACTATTAGTTAATCTGTATAACTAACTACTACAATAATTCATCTCAGAAAGTTCTCGGAACATTATGAGAATCACCCTGTATACCCAATAATAACTTACAATTGAATCAGTATAACACAAATGATCTAAACACAAGTTTATAAATATAGCCTGTAAATATATATATATACCCGGTTTCGCTTCTTAAGTTGATCGCAGAAAATTTACACATGCAAGTGGCTCTCTGTTAGAAAATATCATATCTCAAGTGGATCTGTATACATTTGTAAAATATACGCATCGTAGTGGCTCACTCGTGTAAATTTCATTAACTCTTGTTGATCTATATTCGTTTGTAAAATATACGCATCGTAGTGGCTCCCTCGTGTAAATTTCATTAACTCATGTTGATCTATATTCGTTTGTAAAATATGCGCATCGTTGTGGCTCTCTGGTGTAAATTTCATTAACTCTTGTTGATCGAAATACGTTTGTAAAATATGCGCATGGTATTGGGTCTTTTCTCGAACAGTATAATTTCTATGGGACTGTCTGTGCTGTTATGATTGTTAAGCTAAGATGCTTTGAAAGAAATTAATGTTTCCAATAATTTATAATTTATAAGGATATTTATACTCATCTAATTCAAAGGTAAGTTTATCTTTTTGATATTCAATAGGAAAATAATTGAAGTAAAAATGTATTGTTTAATTTATTTTAACGTTTAAAACAATTACGACATTGTTAAGGTATTCTTTTGCTGTTGGATATTTTAAGAAAATTTCTAAAATGGTTTATAACTAGTTTAGGCAGAACTCACACTATTCCAAATAGAAGAAATTATTTGAGTAAGACATAAAAGCTTTTTATGGCAACGTGCTTTCGATGATGCACACCTGTGAAAGATTACCAAATAAACGTTTTGTTTGTTCTAGTCTTTGTAAATTGTTTGCCGACTATTTATTTGCTTCAAACAATATGATTTATACAGATTCTTATAATCTGGTTCATTTTGTAGGCAATTACAAGAATAGTAGTATCATTTCTTGAACAAAGGTCCCTTTTTTTTAAATATCATACTCAGACATTCCTGTATCAAACATTTTGATTGAATTGTGACCCTTATTCAAGAGTATTTTAGTAGGTCGTTTAGACAGCGATGACACCATAATGTAAGTTTGTGTTGTCGCTTAATGGTAAATACAAATTTACATAATTATTTAAGTTGCGTCTAATAGAACTTAAAGAACTTAAGAGGAAAAGACAGAAATTCTGATACCCTACGCAATATTAATTCAAAGTTGCCTATGTTTTCCAAATTATTTTTACATCAACATATTAAAAGACTACTTAACAATAAATTTGTTTGTGCTTACATTAATATTTAAAAATTACTTTACATTGAAAAAAGCAAGGTTTGCATTTTTTTAAATAGGCATAACCTAGATTGACGGGCTACATTTATTGTTAATGTACTTGCAATGTATATTGTAAATATTGAGCTTGACTTGTGAGAAGATATACTTGATAGAGTAAACTTTGAACACAAAATCTCACAACTAATACAATAGTCAAAATACAATTAACTCATAATTTGACTATTGTAGCTCGTGTATCACTGAAGATGGCGACTGTGTCGTTGAAACGCGTTTGAGTTAATTATTAGTTGTGAGATTTTGTGTTCAAAGTGTATTCTATCAATGTATATTGTGTTTTTATATTTGGAATAACAGATTAGTGAATAATATAGGGTGAGTTTAAATTATTAAAATGCTTTCTGCCTATTATATGAGTCCTAATCTGGCGATAGAAATCAATTGAGTAAACTGCCTTTTGCAGAGAAAGAAGCGACATCTCAACAATTTCATAGTCATTTAAAGCATTATAATCATCCATCTTGTTTTTAGTAATATGTATATTTTTGTTATCAAACGTTAACAATTCAAATGTAACAAAAAAGAACACATTTTAATAATAATGCTGGTACCGTACTGATACTATGTAATAATGAAATACAAATATTTTGTACATAAAAAATTTCAAATAAATATATTACAGAGAAACTACACTCGTAAAACAAAGATCTTTGTTTTACCACTTTACCAAGGATTCTTTACCACTTTTAACTTGATAACTAAAAATAGCTGCATAATTATTTAGCATTAATAGCAAGAATTGAGGTAATTTTATTTTATTGTTCAGTCATTGTATTGAATGGCAAAAGTATTTACAAATAAAAACTTAAAGGCTTTAATTAAATATTTAAAAAATTTACATTAGTAATAAACTGATAAGTAATGAATCTATTACAATAAAACTACAATTAGAGTTTAATTCATATCACAACTTTTATACAGAAGAAAAATAGGTTTTTCACTTAATATTTTAATTATAATCATAAATTATGTTCAATATCTGGATTTTTACTTATCACCAGTATAACAATGATTATATTCCGAGAAGTATTGAACCAATAAAATAAAATGTCTGATCCAGTTAGCGTTTAATACATGTAATAAATTTCTCACGGTAGAAAAATAGGTTGTCACTGAAAAGTTTTAATAAAACCGTCAATATGTCGGAAATTTAGCATTTTCTGTTGTGACACTCGGAGATAAATGTTGTTTAACTTAAAAGTATTGAAACAATTTCTATTATACTGAGATGCTGTAAATTCATGTAGACAAAAAAGGCATGAAAATCGGATAACTGGTGAAAAACATTCTGCTTTTTATAAATATTTGTTTAATAGAACATGAAATTAAAAAATTATGAAATAATTTACAGATAAAATATCATATTTTACTATATAATAGTTAAAACCTCACCTTTCCAAGTTAGATCGTTTTTTAATTACTTGCGATTAAACTATTAAAAGCTATTACACTCGTCGTAAAGGTATACAGGAGGGCGTTCCGATCTCTGCTCATACTTTCGGTCAAATATAAATGAAATTTGAAAATTATGAAATAACTTACAGACATGATATCATATTTTTACTGCAAAATAGAAAAATCAAGTTTTAATTATATGCGTTCACAAAAACTACTATACTTGTCGTAAATCTATAGAGAGAGGTGGGGAGTTCCGAGTGCTGCACATATCTTCCGTGAAATACTATTTCCTCGATAGCCAATTACTTATAATCTGCTTATTATTAATTAACCTGTAAAAATCTTATAATTTTAAAAATTAAAAGCTATTTTTATAAATACCACTTGTCGATGAACACGAATAGCCCATTTATTTTCTATGCAATTCAAACAAACGTTATGTAATAATTAATGGAAACTACATATCCATCACAATATAACAGTTCTTCACAGGTATACGATCCCGTTGACCCGAAGGACCATTCTGACTTGGTTTTTGTTTAATTGTGTTGTTTTATTTTATGTTAACACTTTCCTATTCAAGTACAGTAAAACTAATAAGGTATAAATAATTAATCAACTATAGTTATTATGGCGTAGCACATTATCATAATTTGTGTTCTACTCAGTTTTTATGTATACATTACGTTGACATTTCTCATAAGACGGATGTTTCCTAAAGTATTAAAAATAGTGGGCATTTTACTGCTTAAATGTTTTACCTTTCTACCTTGTTTTTTTGTTTGTTTCATTGTGTTGTTTTAATTTTATATGAACATTTTCCTATTGGAGTACAGTAAAACTAATAAGGTGTATTCATCAATTATAGTTAACGTGACGTAGTACATTCCCATAATTTGTAATCTACTTGGTTTTATATGTATACATTACGTTAACACGGATGTTTCTTAAACATTAGAAATAGTGGGCATTTTATTGCTTAATATTGTGGACTCTATGTTTAAAATAATCACAATTATGTAATTTTGGCTTTAATATTTTTATGAAAAGAAATATAACAACCATTCAAGCATATTATATATATTTTTTAATTCCTAATACAATTAGAAAAGTATAATAAAAATAAAACTTTTGGGAAAGTAAACAAAAAATTATCAAATGAAGATGTTAAAAAACAAACAAATGAAATCATACTTAATAAACGCGACGTAATAAAAAAATTACCTTCCTATAGCACCCCGTTATCTGGCTCTTAACCTCGCGTGCAGCTTCAATATGTGCGCATGAGCACAACATCAAATTTCACGCAGCTGAAACTATAAAGCACACACTTCCATACAAAGATATGTATCTTTTCATAAACTGGGGGAAGGGTACTGACATTAAGCTTAAGGATTATATATATAGTGCAAGTATAGAGAAAGAATTAAAGGGAAAAAGGCTCATTATATTAAATGTTACCGATAATATGAATTGGTATTAGGGGGTGCTGTATTTCCACAGTGCCTATTCGCGAATACAACTAAAACCGTAGTACAACTGTAATGAATCCGAAGTTTAGTGAAAAGAATGTTTCGCTCAAAAAAAAAAAAAAAACATCCTCCGAAACTGAACCTCTACTCTTATAATAAATAACAATGGAGATATAACATATTAAAAATGTGTTAAATACAAAATCCGCTGCTTCAGAGCCTAAAACTATTGTGCACAGTCATTATTTATATAATAATAAAGAACGTTTTAAACAATTTTTTTTAAATTTTTTACTTATAGGTACTTATATTTAAATAGGATTGTTGACAAATGTTCTTCTGTGGGACTAATTAGTGTTCTTTAATGTCCTAGTAAAGTAATAGTTGAAATAGTAATTAAGAGCGAAATAATAATCTACCTTGAATAAACGCCCTACACAATCTCAATATCATATTAATGAAACTTAACACGCAAGATTTAATATCTTATGTTTGGTACTAACAGCCAACACAGCATTATCGGTTATCCAGTAAAAGTCAAACGGATATCGAGAAAAATTAGGCTTTGTCGCTCTCTTCCTAACGCTTTAGTTCAAGCAAGAACTCTGCCTTTCAATAGCCTTCAACTCTTAGATTGTAACCGAGACCCAATCTCATGATGTACATTTGTCAATGATTTACAACAATTTAGAACAACTATTGTTTGCTTTTGTGGTCCATGAAGATCTTAGTTTCATTCCAACATTTTTAAACAAAGTAATTTCTAGTGAACTGTTAAATACTATTAGTTGTTCAATTATTTTTCATATGTTCAACAAAATGCTAACGTACTATATGTTTTTTTACACATAATGTATATTTTAGTAGAATAGTATGGGGTTTTGCTGAAGTCTAACCTTGCCTACAGGCATCCCACATAAAATTAATATATTATCATATTTTCACTCATCTGATATTGTTTATTAGTCTTGTATTATTCAGTATTGTATTAGATTTACTTAAACATAATATAATAACTAAGCCCACACATTTTAGGGTCTATAAAATACATTTTTAGTGAGTAACAAAACTTGAAATGTTGGTTTTCGAAATTTTAAAATAATATTTTTTGTATCAAGGCTGGGTTGCAATATAAAAACCCCCCGAACCTTGAACTAAACTAACTTAAATGTCTAATAACAGTATTTTTTGAGTTTTTAAACATGTGTAAGTTGCCAACACTTCTTATTGATAAAAATATTTCAACAAGTAGATTACTCAAGTAGTAGTATTCTAAAGTTTTCCTGATGGGCTTTTCTTAGTGGCTTATAATTAAATAACTTTCACAAAACAAAGTTCAACCAAAACCATTATTTGATGGCATTGAAAAATATGAATACTGTACTAATAAAAATATTTCAAACAGAAGTCGGTATGAATAAAATATTGTTCTGTAAATTATTAAACATATTTTAATCAAAATAAACAAAAGTTCAAAAAAGGCAATTTTAAGAATAAAAATAATGGTACTCTATGAATAATAACAAATTAAGACATCATTCAAATGCCATTCATGGTAAATAATAATGACTGGTTTTGAAGGGAGTTGTGCTAAAAGAGTTGACTGGGTAGCATTACTACGGGGTAATGGCTCGGACTTAAGTAGGCCTATATTCAAAGCCGGCTATTGGCGATGGCTTTTCGCCATTTAAGATATTTTTTGATGAGGAAAGTATCTTCCCTAATCCTATGAAGTCCTATTTCAGAAAAATTAAATAATATTAAAAAATATCAAACAACAGAGCGTCACTAGTAAAGTTCTACGAATTATTTCCATTGTTTATTACCCACAATATAAAGGGTCACCCCAGGGCTTTTCCCGGCCAGTAAACTTTGGTTTATAGGAGTTTTAAGCTTGCAGTATGTTTTGCCTTTTTTTGCAGAAGAACCTTCATACAAGGACCTGACACTCTGAGAACAAACAATAACACTGACCCGAACCGTACCCACATGTTTTGACTAGATTGTAAACCCATGTTAGTTGTCTTGCTCTAGGAAGGTGGCATCTCGCTGTTGTTACAAGTGAAGGGAGAAATATAATCTTCTTTTCCTAATTCTGTGTTGTGATTCTTACTGGCTAATTTTTTTTATGAAGATAATACATAAATTTATTTATATTTTTGTACTTTGAAAATGTTATTATTCAAAGACTACTTTCTATCAATAAGTATATGGAAAGTAGTTTATTCATTCAATATAAATCAATTTGTTTTTCAAATTGCAGAACTAAATGATTATTATAAGACAAAGTGTCGTTCCCTATTTAAAAGATGCAGTTTTTTCTAGAATTCAGAATCCTTTCTAGAATTTTGTGAAAACAAACTTGTCATATTACTTTTGTAAAAATGTGGTTCATTGAATTACAATCATTATGTATAGTTTGCACCACTGGCTACTACGTTGACAAGTAAATTTACAGAGAATTGATTCTTAATTTCATCAATTTTAATAACATTTTTTTGTGTAATAATGTTTAGTAGATATAATGGGGATATGGGCCGACAAACAAACAAACCAAAGGTCACGGTCCAAAGGTCAACCTGGGAATAGCGCTAATTTTTGGCTTCTTAAGTAAACAAAGATAAGATAAGTAAACAAAGATAAGGATTGTGTCAACAAAGATAAGGATTGAGTAAACAAAGATAAGTATTAAGTAAACAGTCCAAAGGTCATAGATAAGAAATAATGCTAATTTTTGACTCCTTGTGTCAACAAAGATAAAAGTCTGGCGCCATTGTGTCAACAAAGATAAGGTA
>JAGFPH010002962.1:136980-162411 GCA_018207615.1 Philaenus spumarius | reverse complement strand
TATATTTCATTTTGTTTTATGAAAATAAAACTTATTTATTGCAATAGTTAAATAATTACATTATTATTAGTTGTTATAAAACTTACCTATAATTTTATAACCATTCCAACTGTTAAATTCAAATTTAACAGAATGAACAGTATGATAGCTTCTAGACTGCAGAGATGAGTGTGTTTTTTCTTCTTGTTTTTGTCCAGTAATATTTTGTGTCTCAATTTAAAACCACAGGAATATTTCATGCGATCACAAGCAGATGTTTATTGACTGTTTTCGTTTTCAATAAAAATCGTTACCCTTAAACGGAAAATTACCGTTATTTCGACTAAGGATTACAATCGAAAAACTGACGTGTTATAAGAAACGTCAAAAATTAACCACTAACCGTTTTCCAACTTTATATCCTACTATGCGACGTTTTTTTAACGTAAATTACAATCGAAAAACCGACGTGTTAAAAAAGACGTAAAATAATTAACGAATAACCGTTAATTTACCATATATCCCATTAAACGACGTCTTTTTTTCGTATGTGTGCTTTAAAACGATAATAAATTCATAATTTTTAAATGAGCGGAAGTGAGTGAACGAGTTTGTCTTGTCGTCCAATCAAAGAAAAAAACTTCTGTTCAAATCATAAAAAAATCCATTGAAAGTAGTATTACTATTCACTTTTTTTAACTAATTTTTAATACAAAACAGTTTTATTGACTTAGGTATTGCTTTTTTCTTTTTGGATGGAAATCACTTTCTTCATTTGTATGGTTGTCCATTTTACATATATTGTAGTTGTAATTTCGGAAGAAAAATCTGTTCGGTGTATTATTATTTATTTTACGTATTGTGTAGTTTTGTCCAACATTGTTTTAAATATTGTTGGTCTTATATTCAATTTTTTGACCCTTGAATCCAAAAAAGTGGTTTTTACAAAATGTCTGTATGTATACAAAGCTAGAGCGAAAACTATTCGATCGATTTCAAACAAATTTGCACCAGACATGTCAAGTAAGTCTGTATAGATGCACGAAAAACGGGTTTGAACAATTTTGAAAAACAACCCCCTTTTTGGCCAAAAAACCCAGAAAAAATCAGTTAGGGTATTGTTTTTTTTTATAATAAAACAGCTCTAACAGTTTTGAACAAATTTGGCTTATTTGCAGCCCTTAATGTACCCTACCACATGTAGAAAACCGGCATATCTTTCTAAAAATTCTTGTTTAGCTAATAATAATAATAACTGATTTTTAGGGGTTTTTTTGGCCAAAAAGGGGGTTGTTTTTCAAAACCTTTTTTCTTGCATCTATACAGGCCTAATTGACCTGTTTGGTGCAAATTTGTTCGAAATCGATCGAATAGTTTTATTTCTAACTAATAATAATAATATTTATTAGTTAATCTCCTAGTTTAAAATCACCTCTCCTACCCCTCCTACAAAAATGAAGTGACTGTGAATCTGTTTAATAATTTAAAAATGTTTGTGAGAAAGTATGTGCCAGTTTCTGGTACCTTTTATTTGAAATGTGTTTGTTTTATAACCTTTCTGTTGTATATTTAACCCTAATGTATGTACAATTTCTGTAAGTTGCTCTGTCATGGTTTTAATGGTTTCAAATTGTCTAGTTCCCGTGCTATTGTGGTTTTCCGTGATTCTTAAGTATTTTTTAGTGATTTAGGTTTTTTTTTTGAAAAAGTTGTTCAATTTTCCTTAGATTCTTTGGTCTATTGTTCTATTCTCCATTGTTACTATAAGTTCGCAAATTTCAAGTCTTAAACCCTGTATTATATGTGCTATTATTTGGTTGTCTTCGACGTTACGGCGTGTAATTAATAGATTTGTGATACGGCTGTCCATCCGTAAGCTCTTGAAGCCACTTCTTATCTGGATATAAAAGTATGTGTATCTTCAGATGGTAAGCCGTGATATTGGGAGGGTTGAACTAAGGGTATTTTCTCTTTCCTCTCCATTTCAGTGTTTTTATTTTATTTGGGTGTTGTCTTGCTTCTTCGTAGATGTGTTCGTTTTTTCCTTTGATTGGACCGTTTGAAATTTTGAAAGATCACATTTGAAAATTTTTGTGAAATCTTATGATTTCGTTCAGTGATATCTTGTTCGATGAAATTTGACCTGGTACGTCCGTTTTGACTTCCATTTGCTATCGGGTTAATGTTGTGATTGAAGCGACTGGTGCGATCATAGCTCTGCGATTATCGCCGGAAGATAATCGCGGAGCGATGATCGCCGTCAGACTGTTGTTATTGAAGCGATTATTCTACCAGTCGCCCGTTCATAACAAGACAATAAGACCATTTTGAACAATGCAAAACAGGCGCCCGCGATTATCGCAGAGCGATGATCGCACCAGTCGCTCAATCACAACGTACCTTTACATCTAACGCGTCTGGCCTGTTAGTTTTATTCCACTAAGTTCTTTTAAAATCTATTTGATATTATTAATTATTATTATTATTATTAGTTATTTATTTAAAAATATTAATTTAGGGTATTCGTGTCTACCCCAATACACTTCGTAACTACTTTTCAATCAATGTCTAATTTTATCAAAATAATATTAAAACAATTTTATTCTCACTTAATTTTCTGTTGCATGAAATATCATTTATTTGTATTATGTTTTTGTATTCTTCCAAATCGTTTAAATACTGGTCTTCAAAATGTATTGTAGTTTTTTATTATTATTTTCTTACAACATTTTATTAATTATTATCAATGAATGTAAATTTATTTTTGTGTTTTTCAACTATGTATTACTTTTTTATTAAATTCGAATAGCTAGTTTAATACTTTAACATGTTCCATTACATACGATTACCACCAATAACAAGCATTTCTTTTTAACCAAGCATTAGAGCTTAAAGAACTTATTTAATATTATGATGTCTTCTGCTACTTTCAAAAGTAGTAATGTGTTGTTTTTGTTAATAAATCTTAAATCTTACTGAATTTGTGTATTTGTATTATTTTATAAATTACGTAGAACCTCCTTTTTTCCATAAACTTATTGTTATGAAAAACTTTAATAAGTTATTGGATTTAACTGTAAACTTTATTTACCTAATGGATTGTTTTCAGAGAATAAAATAACACTTTTAAGAAAGAAAAAAAACAATTATGCGTAATTATGTTTTTTTCTGCTAAAATGGTATAAAATGTCTACTTTATTTGGGAGAGGGAACCCACAGGCAGGTTTTGGGGGATTTGCGCCATAGGCTTTGGGGGGGATGGGCATGGGCACTCCTGTTTACAACTTCAATCAATAAAAGTCTTGATAAGTTTATTTTTTTTAAATATGACTTAAAGAACTAATGTAGCCTATAATTAGCATTGAGATTATAAAATGAATATAAATAAAATCTTTTATTATCAATATATTAATTTATGCAAGTTTAAAGAAGAGATACACATTCGTTTATATTCGGAAACATTCGTATATATCTTCGTATAACTTATAAACATATTCCATTGTTTAATTTCTTTATTATAATATTAATAACTTATAAATGATTTGATCTATAAATATGAAGTTAGAAAGCAATTAAAATATAATATTTTTATCTTTATTTAGAAAAATAGATAATATAAATACAAAATTTTAACACATAGCCTACAGTTTTATAATCCTTATAATTATATACATTTACTGAGTTAAAAATTCCCGCAATCGTAGGCCTAGATAAGTTCTGTTGTTTTTAAATACAATAGTATTTTTTTAAATTATTTATTTCTGACGTGTATCTAATTAACCCTTTATAGTTTGGTGTCCTTCCTCATAAGACACTACTCCTTGCCTCTGAGTGCACGGACAAAAATATGAACTTTCGACCAGACGATTGGTGTCCTATCCAATAGGGCACTTACAAAATATCTATTATTTTGACGAGTGAGCTTTACTGATAGGTTAGTCATGTGTCTACGATCCTCATTTGACCTTCAGTGTGCGTTAAACTAGTACAAACAGAGGTTGCACTGTTCCAAGCTATTTATCTCGTGCAAGTGTCCCATGCAGTAGGACACCAACCACCTGGTGTCACTGACTGAGAACAAAAATTTGTTCTTCTGGATACTTTTTATTAATTTTTTAAATTACTAGCTTTTCATGCGTAAATAAAATCTAAACTAAGTGATAATACAATGTTTCATTTATAATGAGTAATGTACATTATCCTATTTAAATTAAATATTGATTGTCAAAATGGATGAATTAATGGCCTTTCACATGATGCTACACGATAACTTTCATTGTTATTTTTAGTTTTTAATAAACTCTTTCATGGTTTTATGATAAAAAAACTAGATAATCTTAAAGTACATAATCTTACCTTTCACTGGTTGTACCAATTACTTAAGATTAATTTTTGGCTTTCGAGTTATTTGGGTAGAAATCGGGATGCAGCAAGTGAACTCAACCTTATCATTTTTACTACATAAGTTTTATTCAAAACAAACTAGATGAAATTTTAAAATAAAAGGTGGTCTCAGAAGTTATTAAATTTTATAATATCTATATATATTTATACTATATACATAATATATAATATTAATTATAAGTGATTTTCTACTCACGTCAATGATCCTTGTCTGTTTTTCACCTAAAAACAATTGCAATTTCGGACTTATCAGTCCATCATCAGGTTATATATAAAAACACTACGAACATAGAATAACATACAAACGACACATATTCACTCCGTTTGGAGATCGTAAAAGTTCAATGCGCACAGTCGTATCGCGAACTTGACGTGCACGTCGTTTGGTGAATTAGCACTGGCTGACGCTGGGGTAAACAGTACCGTAGGTACTCCCTCCCTGTCTCGTGATTATCGTATCAAATAATAAGTTTGATTTGAATGATTGTTGGTCATTCAATATATTGTTAGGGTCGGACTTTGAAGCTCTGTAAATTTCAAATTCTTCCAATGCGTCTAGAGTGTGTCCTTTTCTACATTTGTGTAGAATACTCAGGTTGGTGTTGATGTCAGTGTAGGAATGGAGATTATTAATAAGATGTTCTGCGTACGTAGATTTTATATTCCTCAGGTTACTGGGTGGTAAATGTTCCTTGAACCTTATGTTAAAAGGACGTCCGGTTTGACCTATGTAGAAGCTAGGGCAGTCGTTACAAGTCAATTTGTAGACGCCAGTTGCGTTATGTTTCTCAACATTAATTTCGTTTTTTGTTTTAAATAGCGATTCTAATTTGTTGTTTGTACGGTAAGTGTATATAAATGTACTAGAAAATATATAAAGTGTATATAAAGTGTACTAAAAAAAGTGTATATAAATGTGATACATGCGACATTGCCCTTTGTATGCTAAATTGTTTCAAAGCTTTCCACGAGAAAATGATTTAGTCAGCTTTCTAAATATTTTTCCTTATTTTAAAAAAAATATTTTTAAAGATATTTTTATTTATAAGTTAAGGTATTTATGGTATTACAAGTTAGGTTTAATATTAATGAAAAAATTGTAACAATCATCAAGTACTTACATCTGTTTTATCTTAGTTCATAGATGTTGTAAATGGTTTCAAGAGTTTCCATGAATATGGATGGTATTTTTAAGTTATTTATAAGTTTTATGTTTTACAATAATGTATTGACATCTGTGTGATTATATGTGATCTTTAATAAGAGGTGTTTAAAGGGTCTTTTTGGAAAAAATGTTTATATTTGTTTAATCTGTAAACTAGTCAGACCATAAAATACTTTATCCTTCATTGTAAGCATTTTATACAATATTGTTAGATACTATTTAGTTCCTATTTTTAACTTTAGTTTGTTCCTACAAGTAAGCTAGGTTAATGGATTATAGACTATTCACGAATCTATAATTTTAAAACTTTTAATGTATTATTTTTATGTACATCATTATCAGAATTTCATACATAACCAGTAGACATTTTGTTGCAACTCTTTGCATATATTTTCCTATCTTGGTTAATCTTGCTTTCAAGGTGTACTACCAGGAATTACACTAAACCTTAAGGCAAGAAATTCATATACGGGAGCTGTAATGGTTGGTGTCCTATGAGGAAGGACACCAGAAATTGATGATTATTAGGTATATAAAAGGTACAAAATTGAAAATATATCCAAATTTAATGTTTGTTTCATGCCTGTAATTGGCATAACAAAGAAAAATAATAACCATTAAAAATAAATAGGTGTGCATTCAGGGTTTCAGTAAGTGTCCTATGAGTAAGGACACCAAACGAATGGTTGAATACTTCGATTTTGAGGCTGACCTATAAAGGGTCAGCCTCAAAATCGAAGTAATCAACCTGCCTGTGATTTTTCACGGGGGGTACTAGTCATAAAAAATAATGTATGCAATTGTAACGTTCTCAATGTGACAAGCCGTAGACATTAGTGACAGATATGTTTTGTCACTGTAACAGATATTATCACCGCTACAAGTTCACGGTTACGCCTACTTCTACGATCTCTATTCCGATTGGTTCTCCGATATTCCTGGACCTTTTGAAACACGTGTTTATTTCTAACCAGTATTCAGTTTCATTTGGTCCAAAGTCTGGACATGGACCAAATGAAATGGCATGGACTTTGTGTTATTTTACTTTCGGTATTAAGACAAGTTGGACTTTTTGAAACCTGGACTTTAATAAGGATTCCCGAAAAAGAATTAACATTTTGTAAATAATATTGAGCTATAAATGAGCACAGAAATAGAAATTTATAAAATTATTTTAAATATTTATTTTAAATGCTGTATTTTCTTCGTACTCAGGTATTTTATATGATTACCAAATTTCTACTTTTCTCAGTAATACATCTTTGTAAAATATACTCAATATATCATCCATGTATATACAAATGTAGGCTAACTATGTGTGACTGAACTTAATGTTTATTTTAAATTCCGACATACATTCGCTATTGGATAAAAAACACTAAACCTTTCCTAAACTTTTCATGTGTCACATTCAGGGAATCTTCGTTGGGAATATTAAGGTGACCATGATTACAGTTCTTTTGATGAAAATAATAATATATGCGAATTTAAAATAAATACTTACTTCCATCTGAAAATAGCTTAAAAAATAGTTATTGTATTAATTAATTATAAAATTATGTTTTTAATATCATATATTTGTAATCAGACTAAAGAGTGATTATATATAATTTAATATTTCCTGAATATCTTATTCTTTATGCACTTTATTACTTAAAATCACATCAGCTTAAATTACACTTTGATTGAATTAAAACGTTATATAATATCAAAGGTAAATTTACAGCAATTGTAAATTATTCTGTAAAATTGTTTTTCTAGTTTTTCGAGTATTTGACCTAAAATATTCAGGTTTTTCCTATACCTGAATTATACCTAGTTTTTCGAGTTGATTCAGTATTTAAACCTGTATTCCAATAATTAATATTTAATTTATTTCTGAAAATTATAACAAAAATTAGAAATGGCCTAAACATTATGTGATTATTTTATGAAAATACATTTTACTAAGCAAATAATATAAACCTACATATTTTAAACTGTTCTATTCATGAAAATGTTAAAAAAATTTCATAGTACTTATTATAGAATCGGTTGATTAAAAGCCAAACCCCCAAAACTCTATGCAATATAAAATATTCCAAGTTCGTCCTGGCTTAATTATAAATTATCATATATTGCTAGCAAGTAAGTATTGTTGACTTCACATTACTTTTGCGGTGATTCATTGCATGCTGCCACCAGATTTAGAACAGAATACGTTGAATAATTTGAAATGAAATAAAAAATTTTTCATTCTTAAACAAATTCCAGTATTTTTAATAATAGTTTGATGGAATAGTATGTTGTAATTACCAGCAAATTGGTTTGTAAAAATACGAATGTTTTAGTAAATATTAATATTGATAAATCATACAACATTTATAATTTGGTAGCACATACGTTTGTTAAGATTATATTCAATACTAAAACCTGCAATACATTTAGTTTAATAGTTTACAATAACCAACAAAAATTAAGTAAATAAAAACAAAAGCATACATTATTTTGGTTAGACTTAATTGACCATTAATCCATACTTAACTACGACGTGTAGTACCTACGCTTTGGTGGAACCTACTGGTGTATCCCTATCTAACATTGTATGAGTATTATGTGTACACTCTTTTAACTTAAACAGTTGAAATTTAGGAATAAAATGAAACAGTTTTTGTCCGTGATAATTTCTATTTTTACAAAATGTTTCTATGGAATGTATTATTTATTCTGCCCAACGAATTTTTTTAAGATGTTTCTGATCAAATATAATTCTCATATTCCATTTGTTGAAGAATATAGGTGTTTTAATTTAATGATAAATATTGGTTTCCAAGCTATCCATGTAACATGGTTTCGTACAAATTTAATTAAAAAGAAGATTTTAAATCTATTATTTTGATCAATTAATTTTTTTAACAATCAGTGATAATAAAACCGTCATGTACGATTATAAGATTATTTAAATATATATATCACCTAAACAATTTACACTCTTACCTAAATAATTTTTTTCACTGTAAAAATAAAAAAGACAGAAAAAAAACATCAAAGATAAATGTCTTCCAGTTTTTCTTGCTTCAGTGATTAGCAGCAAAGTTGGTTAATTCCATTTGAAACTAACATTTGTCAAATGGATTATTCTTTCAAGTATAATAATTTCTGGGATTTATACAAATTAGAAAGAAGGAGTAGAAAATCTTTAAATTACTAATTTCAAGAACAAAGATTTGTGTTTAATTCAAGACCTGTCAGTGATAAATGGTCTACAACTTCACCGAATTTTTATTTTATTTTTTTTAAAGTATTTTTATAAATTTTTAAGAAAGTATACATAACATTTCAATTGCAGTGAGTATTTGCATCTCTTTTTAGAATAATCTTAAACTTTAATTAATTACAATGTAAATATTTTGTTGAACAATATAGTTCTTTTATTTACAGCAATGTGCAATACTTCATAATCGAATTAAACATTTAACACTAAAGAATATGTTAAACAAAATTATGCCATTAAGATTAGTGAAAGTAGGGGAGCAGTACATAGCACAAGTAAAACGAAAGCTAGTAAATAGGTACAAACCTACGCAAACTTGAGGCAGGTCCAGCTGTAGCAAACTGGGTGAAAACATTTTACTAATGTACCAGCATAATATAACCAAGAAACTTCGATTATATAACCTAACGGAACGTAAAAAATACTAAATCGATAATACCAAAGGAGTTTTTTTTGTCACTAAATTTTATAAACGATAATAATGATGGATTTGTAACAATTTACCAAAAATTCCGTTCTTGCTCATTTTCGTATAAAATTACTAGTTTTTAGTGTTATCTAAATTTAAGGAATTTGTATACATCAATTTTGAAACTAGTCGGTTTATTACATAACCAATCTTTATATATTTACAAATTATCTAACTATTTAGTTCAATTATGTGCAGCTACTTTTTAAAAGAAATATTCTTGTAAAAACAAATAAGGTTGGACAGAAGAACAGACGAAAAACAAAACTAGATAGACTGCTGGTTCTATTGAGTAATTTTTTATCCAAAGAAATATTTTATGAATAGTAAGACAAGTTGGGAAGTACCATGTATATTTGCTGGTATATTTAAAAAAAAGTTTCAATTGTTGAATATTATATTTAGGTTGTATCTGTTATTTTTTTAAGGTGTACAATGTAAATGTATATAATGGTAAAATAAATTCAAATCTAGTTAGTTCAGTAACTTTATATTGTTTTTTAGTTTTAAATGAATTGGTTTCAAATGTGCCAATTTTTCAATTTTGTTATTAACTAATTGAATATATATTATATTTCTCAGTTAAAAACCAACATAAAAACGATTATTTTCATAATGATCTATAATATCACATTTTACTTCTAAACAAAGACAAACGAATATATTTCAAATGTGGTACATAAGGAATATAGAATGCTGATTATCTGTTTAATTAAATCAATAACTGAACGTGAATTGAATTGTGTTTTAATGTGTCTACATAGGACTGGAATTAAACACGAATTTCATTACAATTTCCAAAGAGAAATAAGCATTCCAAAATTAATTAACTTACGGAGGTAAATGTTGACTTAGTTTCAAAATGAATGAATTGTACTTCAGGTTTATTAAGAAGTGGAATAGTAAATAAAATATAGGAATAACTACAGAATTCAAAGTTTTAATTAAACCGTAATTTAGCTATCGAATTTATTGTTTCTTAGAAAATACAGAATTGTAACCAACAAAATCTTGTTGAGCAAATCACATAAATAGAAATCAGTTACAAGTACCTAGTTATAGACTTCAGTATTAAATCGGTTTGGTCGTTTTGTATAATGTAACTTGAAAATGCAATTACCATATAGTACCATAAAACTACAGGGTGTTTCAGAACTCCCAATTATTAACACAGGCACCACATTTTGCTTTTGTAAATAAATGTTAACATAATAATCAACTGATAAAATTATTCACTGTCGTTTGTTAATAATATGAATTGGCAAATATGTTAACATTTAATTATTTACAACACCTTATAAAGAGATGTTAAAACCATGGTAAGAGCTAGAATTTTCAATAATGAGGTATCGTTATTGTAAAAATATTTAAAAAACTTTATTCATGTAAATGTTGATACAGTTACCCATTTTTAAGTTATTCCGGTACATAGATAAATGTCCACATTTTTGGTATTGAACTTTTGAAAATATTAATTTATTTTTAGGTTTTCCTTGTTATAAAACTGTAGGCTTATGAAACATTTCAAAATTATACGTTTAATAGTTTTTGAACAAAATACGTGAAAAAACAAAATGGCGCCTGTGTGAGTAAATGGGAACTTTTGGACGATTTCAATATGATATTTAGATTTGAATTTGGCCCAGAAAATGCCAAAATATTGGTAGAGAGTTCTAAAACACCCTGTATAAGAATAATAAATTCAAGTTTAATCAATGTAATCTACTGAATTTAATCACATTCAATTGAAACATTTTTATATTATTTGCAGTATAAATAAGTAAGTATCACAATAAAAATCTATCTTACCCGTAATTAATATAACTACCATATTTTAAGCTTAATCTAAACAGATTGTATGATATTGGATAATTTGTCTAACTGACCTAAAATGTGTACTATTGATTAAATAGCCTACTATTGTATAAGCAAAAAATAACATAATTTATGTATATGGATGTCCTTTAAACATAAAAACATACAAACCCACCCTTTTCAAATTACGCATTATTAAAAATATCAATATAAACTCAACTTTACAAATTTGACTGTAATGTGTCTTTTTAAGGTTAGACCAACTTGGAACCAAATGCAATTATACGGTATACACTTAAATTGTTAATCTCCCTGCTTAGTCAATATTCAGGTTATATTACATAGGATACTAAAAACAAATACTTATATATCAGGTGGCACTTAAGCATGTATGTATATACGTAATCGATCTGTGGGGATTTAAAAAAGACACATTTAGAGATGAGTCTCATCAATGAATACAGCAAGTATTCTGTATTCATTGGTCTCATGTATCAAATAAAATTTTGAGGTCCTGAGCTTACGGACCTGGTTGGTAAGCTTCAATGATATCAACATCATTATTTTGCTCATCAACTTTGTCATCGAAAAATAAGAAAACACGTATTGAAATCGACTAGCGTTTTCAACCACACGAATTCCTTGAGAGGCAGCAGTCCTCGATGAAAGCAATTATGTTTGAAAACTCTAGAGAGCCGAGCACCTTGAACTAGATGACATTTATTCCCAACTGTTAACAAATTTGGTTTATTAATACATTTCATGTACATGTATAGTGGATGTATATTAAGATGGGTACATTTTTGGTCAATCTGTGTAACTGGTTATGCAATATTGCTAATTCACTTAATAATTAAATATTTCCTCAGTAAGCAAAGGTAATCATGTTTATAGAGGATGAACAAATTTAGCAAATGAAAGTGAGTCCATTCCTCTGGGGTTTGAAGTTATTTTTCTTGCATACGAAATAAGTAAGGTACAACTGGTAGTTGGTAAATTCACTCGCTATTTTTGCTACAATATTAAGTAACAGATGTTCAATGTTACAACTTAAACAATATAATAGTAGACTATTTTAGGATTTTTTTTCATAATATATAAAGTAGATATCATTGCGTTTGACAAAATTAAACATTTACTAATTGATTAACAAGAAAATTAAGATTCATTCAATATAACTAGTTACTTGTTTGTAGCGGTTGGTCTTTACAATAGTGAATATGAATTTAATATACTTTTTACAATAAGGCACTTACATTTTACTAACAGATAATAACTATAATACAAACTCAATAGATGTATGTCAACTTAAATATCAACGTGATTTGATCAATACTCATCAATACATCTTATTATTCATATTACAACCAAAAATATACTAAATGATTACATCCCAAAAATTTTACTATTCAAATCGCTTCCTTTTTAAAAATGTACTCTGCGTTTAGTCAACATTTCATATCTACCTTTACAACTTCCTTTAATATAAATGTGTAAATTTTGCTTCTACAGAAGACTTTTCAGTAACAAAAGTAATTAATTTGGTTGGAATAGAATGAGTTTGAATCTACTTGTTTGAAAACAGTAAAAGCAATTATAATGTTCTTCAACTGCAGACATTTGCATTTTGATAGTACCTTCTAAAGACGTAGTTCCTTTTCCGGAAGTTCTTGCTATTGAAATTAAATTAGATTCAGTGACAGTAGGACAGATCGTGTAGAAAATAAAAGTTTACTGGATTGATTAGAATTTATGTTTTCTATAAACAATAAATGTAAATTTGTTAAACATTAAATACATCCTTAATATGTTAATATGTAGTAATTTAAAATTTCGTAAGTTTCTTTTATAACTAGTTTCTTTAGTTACATTGTTTCTATAAAAGACTTGCATATTGTTTCACCTTAATTTACCGTTGGTTTATGTATAAATTAACCAAATTTAATAAGGATTAATTAAAATGTAATATACGAGTTACACTAATAACTGAAGGAAATTGTTAGAACTCCGATTTAATGAAAATACAAACACACAATTTTAGAAAATTCTAAAAAAATTTCACTGACAAAGCCATGGTTGAAAAGACAAAACAATTTTGTTTTTTTTTCAAAAAGTTTATCTCTTAAAGTGTAGGGTCTATTATTAAAATTTGGGTATAGTATAATCTAAATGAAAATACTAGAATAACAAATTTAAAAATATAATTTTCATATGGAGTCTTACTTATAATTCACAATATAAAGTCTTTGAAGATATTAGATGAGATAATTGATCCACAATTCTGTATTTGGTAAGTGAAAATTAACAAATATTATGTTGTATTGTAGATAGTTCAAACAACGATGTGACATAAAATGAGTAATATAACACATACTAGTGATGTAAACACGACATGTTTAATTAAAGATTTTTTTTGTTAAGGAATCAAGTGAAGGCTTTCGGTTTTCGATTTTTTAAGAGTAATCTATGTAGGTTTTTTGTATAAAATAAAGTATTTATGAAATTGCAACAACTTTTTAACATTCCCTTGTAAAACATATTGCACTTTGAGTTAAATTTTATTGTTTGCAAATTGAAAATAAACCTCTTTAATAACTGTTGAAATTAGAGTTTCTGAAACTTTCAGCGCTCCTAGCGGCAAAACGGTTAAGTTTATAAAAAAAACACCAAGAATAAAAAGGTCTTAAAATTGTATTTTAAATTCAAATCCATCATGAAGAAACAGGTGTTTTTATAAGAAATTCGAAAGTTGGCCGCCATATTGGAAAATGGTGGCATATTTTCGAAATTTCAAATTCATATGTTTAGTGGTCACTAAAAAGTAGGTGAAGTCCCACATTTAAAGTTTCCTGTAAATCTTGTCGCTTCTGATAACTAATGGTGGCACACTTAAAATAGTCACCCTGTATATTATAAATAGGATATGTTTTGTTTGTTTGGACAGTGGGCACGCTTATACTAAAATTTGCATTTAAAATTTGACTTGATTCGGTTTCATCAGTTGCAGTACATGAAACTTTTAAGAATACAAATATTTCACATAATATATCGTAGTGACATATTGTGTGACAGAATATTCACATAGTGATCAAACTCAGGCAAACAAATGCTTCAAAACTATTTAGTTTTTCTGGTTTATCCTATATGGATTTTATGATTTTTATGATCCTATGACAGAAATCCTGTGGTCAATGTAAGACCCAATAAAAAGCATCATTTCAATGATTTAAAAAAATATATATATACATATTTATTTTATATGTATCATTATATTTTAGAGTAAGTTATAAATAAATTGTATTTATTGTTTATTACCTTGCATTATAAATTTAATCTTGAACTAAAAAATAATTTTAAATTAATTTAAAATGTATATATATACATACATATTTTAGAGTAAATTATAAAAAAATTGTATTTATTGTTTATTATATTGTATTAAAAATTTAATCTTGAAAATTACAAATTTTTTATGTTATACTATTTAATTTAGCTACATATATATAATTTTTATAGATTTATTCATTAATAAAGGATTAACTATTTTTTTTGATAGGAACATTTAAAAATATTCCGTTTTCTTATGTGTAGTTAATTTATTTATGTAATTTTATTCATCGATGCTCATCTTAATGTAACGTCCATAAGTCGCTACATCAAATAAATTCTAAAAAATATAGCTACACAATAAATTTACAATATTCCTTGCCTAATCTACACAAATATATTACCACGCACTCAATCTAACAATATAGACAAATGGAGATAAACTAAAACACCACAATTTTAAACCTTTCACCGCCGGAGGGCAGCACGCCACGGCCAACTAAATATAATTCCTAAACTATACGCCATAAGCGCTACGGACCATTTTTTAAACAACTGAAGTGAACTTAGACTAGGACATAATGAAAACCCACGAACGAGTGCACTAGTGCGTTTTAAATATTTAATTACAGCATAAAATGGGTGACACAATGCCATATACTCATCATTTAATTCGTGGGTTGGTGAAACATTAAAATCAGTGTTTTCCAGGCGAGGCAAGTAACATTTGTTCAATTTAACCTTGTTCGATATAAACTTCTAAATGTCTGAGTTAGCCATAACGCATTTTCATGTATAAAAAAGGGAAATTATTAGCAAATTTCCATAGGAAAAATGAGCTATTCCAGTGGCCCTTATGGTAAGACCCAAGGTCGGGAGTAGCAAATGAGCACCGATCATGGTCCCCAGAACACGTTTTGGGGTGTCATTATAAATCATATATATATATATATATGTATATATTTATGTATGTATGTTTGCGCACTCTAACGGACGCAATTTAAGTAGGATTTGGACCTTATTTGGTACACACATTGGGTTTCTAAGTCGCTTGAACTGGTAGGTTGGCCAAAAAAATTGACCGGAAGTAGACCAACTTTTTGACCGGAAGTATACCAACTTTTTGACAGGAAGTAACTTTATGTAAATATGTGTGCGCACTCTAACGGACGCATTTTATGAACGATTTGGTCAAAATTTAGTACACAGGTTGGTTTTGGACGAGTTCGTTAGCCAAAAAATGAACGGAAGTAGAAAAACATTTTGTCCGAAAGTAACAATTTTTTGTACTAAAATAAGTTTTTCTTGAAGTTTTCTTAAAAAAAATAGACATACGAAATAATTCTGCACATTTAGTTTTTTTACGCGACATTATAGCCCATCTGGTTCCCCCAAAAACAATCAAGTACCAAAAATACCGTAAAAGTACCAGTATTAAATCCACGGCTTTTACTGTGGTGACCGAAGGCAATATATTTGGTACATGCTGGCAGCACCTTCGTGAGTAGATCAATTTCCCGAATAGTTTTTTGAAACTCAAAAACATATATAAATTTAATTTTGGAAATTTGCTCAACTCACGTCAGCGGTTCAGCTGCGTGGTCGAATTATTATCATGTAGCAATCTTTGTTGTATCAAAAATCTCAATTCTCTACACCAAATAACCTCATTTAGAATATAGATATAATTAAACTGATTGTCAAATAGGCTTTATCATAACGTAAAATCTTTGAACATAGCCTAAACAAAGTAACTCTGTTTTGTACTGTTTTAAGGTTAAAATATAAACATTTAATGGCCTAAATTCATTTTTGAATTAAAGTGTATAAAATTTTCAAAAAAAAAATATGCTTAACAAAGTGGTTGTGAAAGCTTTGTGTGCTAAGTTAATGCCAGCTTGACCAAATGGAACATGTAAAATCAAACTAAATGTTCTTGCATGAACTAACATAAAAATGTTCTAACATGTGCACCTAAACATGTGGCTATTCACTAATAAATTTTGTTTCAATGCAGTGTAAACTGTTCCCAGTTTTCTCCCAGTTTCTCCAATCTAGACCAAACGGACCAAAAAAAAAAAAAAAAAAAAAAAAAAAAAAAAACAATAATATGCATTAAAAACTATTTATATACAATTATATATATAAATCACCAAAGTAAAGGTATATTTATGAACAATTTTTAAAAACAAAATATTACAAAATTTCTTAAAAGGCCGACTTAAGTGTTGAAGTTGACAAAATGTAACATCTGGTGACCAGGTTAAAAGTTAAACATGCTTTAAAATATATACTACGAAAGGTCTGTTTACGAACAATGTTTTTTAAAAAAAACAAATTGCAGTCATAAACTTTTCCTGAAAGGTCTATGAATTTATAAACTTATACAGTGATACCGTATTTACAAAAACTGCCTTATTAGTTTAAACGTTGAATTTAAATAAACCTGTCTATTTAAACTGTCTATTAGTTTGGATTGAAATTGAAATTTCAATGTTTGTATTTAAATGTATTTACTGTATTTGTTAAAACATAACTAGGCCTAAATTAATAATTAACTTGGATGGGATACGCTGCAGCACGTTTGGTTTTAACAGCAACTAAGGGTCTCTTTTCTAAAGTAAACTAACCTGTTTTTTTATTTTATTATTATATATATATTAATTTAGTGATATCACAAAATCCATGTTGGGATTCTAACAAATTTATTTATGTTTGTTTAATTTTCTAAATTTATTTTATTTTTATTTTTTATTACATACATAAGTTGGCCAACGTTGTATGCAAAAGTAGCAATACAATTATTGATAAACTAGTTTACTTAAAATATCTTGTCTGCTACAGGTAGATTAAGATCTGAGATTATCTTTGCTTGTGCAAATTGTGTTTTCTGTAACTATAAGGTTACAAAAATGTAAACTTTGTTTTTGTCTTTGAAAATTTTGTATTTGTAAATTTTGAACAAGTAAAGCTTAAACAACATTGTGGGTTTTGTATATATTTTTCTTTAGGTGGGTTTTCATTCATAAATAATTTGTAATTTTGTAACTAAGGCCGTATTAATTTTAAAATATTTGTTTTACTTAAGAGCAGGTAATATTTTTTTTAATAACAAATGAATTGTTATTCATTTTCATAATTGTTTGTTAATTAATAAACAAACAAGTTGTTACTTATATATGATGTTTTAATAGACCTCCTTGTCTTTAATGGACAGCTCAGCCATTTGTTTTGGGAGCTTAACGTCATAAAATGTAAGGTTTTATTCCTTTACTTTTTGAATTTATACACTGTTCAGTCTTTTCAGTTTTTCGGGTGCGGCATCCTTCCAATATATAAAAATAATATTTTCTTGTAGACTGCAACATTAATACAAATATATAATATTTAGTTTATCATAACTTTACTTCTACTATATTTGAGTTTTTAGTGATATTTGTTCACTTAATGTTAAATTTGTGCATGCAGTGTTATATATTATAACAGTTTAATACTGCATTTGTGAAATCTAACACTGTAGGGTATACCATAAAGTTGTAAGCAAAACAAAAGTCATATATTAATCAGGGGTGCAAGAAATAACCTGACAATCTATTCCATGGAAGTAATTTAACTTTAGTAACTTCGTTGATTGCTCTCCAGGGACTAGTTATTAAAGGTAGTTAATTTTGTGTCCAGGCTTTCAGAGATCCAAAGTAATTAAGTCACCCTGCAATAGAGAAACATAGTTAATATAACTTTCAATTAAATATGCATCGGTCAACAGTAGGTTTCTCATATCTGAATTTTTGGGTAATATGTCAGTTTTTAATAATTAATCTTATCTTTGTGTTAGTATCAAACGGTTTCAATTTAGTCAAACTGAACTATTCAAGATTAAATTATATACAGTAGTAGAAGGTACCAGCTCGCAGAAAGGAATAATTCAACAAAATCGATAAATTCAAGTTTTGTACTAGCTTGCATGTTATACTATTCACAAACAAACGCCAAAATAAAAAACATAATTTTCAATGTTCAAGTTTTTTAAGAAACTTATGAATATAGTAAAATTGTTCCAAGGAAATTGAAAATATGTAACCTACAATGGAAACACATTCTGTAGAAATGCAAAGCAATAGAGTTTCCACTATTTCTCAACTATTTCCACTATTTCAATTGATAGTTGAATGATCAAGTTAAGCAAATTCAAAACCTAACCAAGGAAGTAGAGTTAAAATTTGTGGAGATGTTAGGAACTACACGAAGCGTATTTAAGACTGAAGGGTCTAGTGTATTAATTTTTTATAGTGTTTACTAACTTTACCATTGCACATTTAAGTAAATTGAAACGGGTCTGACGCAGCACAATCTGCCATTGGCTGTCAGTAATAATTCATGCACAAAATACAAAATGACATGCTTTACTGCAAGACCACTCATACTCATGCTATAGGGCTAGTATAACTCATATCTTAGAGAGCACATTATATAAACATATTTTTTACTGAACTAAATGACAACAATTTTAAAATATACTTTTAGTAAATAATTATAGATTTGATAGACTTATAATAATATGTATTATAGTCATCTATAAAATTAAAAACTAAACTATATCGTTGCTATTAGTAATTTAAATGCTACATAAGCAATGCAAACCTAATCTCTTTATTTGGATAAACCACTGAATAAAAAAATCTAAGTAAATAAAACAATCTAAAAATTTAAAAAGCAGTTTTATGAATTTGCATGGTTATAATTTAACAAAATGTTTAAATGTATTTTGCTGCAACCGCTACTCGAATGTAAATATTTGACTTGCTTGGATAAAATTTGTGTTTGTTATAACCATTTATTTTAACTTCAGTGACTAAATACAATAAACTCCCTTATAATTTAATAAATATAATTTCTCTGTTTTCTTATAATGTTTACTGAGTCTGAAATTTTGACCGAAAAATTGCCCCAAAAATTAAAATTTTCATATTTAACGTATGTGCTTTGACTTCCTATAAATATTATTAAGTTTTTAGAACTCTACTTCACAGCGGTCAGTTGTTAGACCTTTATTACTTAGTGTGTAGCCTACGATAGTGATATTCATTCTGTAAGATATTTTATCTATACGCTAGTGATTTTCAAATATATTTGCACTTTAAAATTGGTGATGTTGACAGATAAGTGGAAAATATAAATTTTATGATTATCCTGTTGAAAAAAGTATACTTTGGGTCAATAGAGCTAGGAAATAATAATAAAAACAACAAGTAAAAATAACAGACAGCCAAAATACTGTGAACTTTGTGAATGTTATACACATTTTGAAGAACTAAATATAAAGTTTTTAGATTCTAAAAACCTGTAGACTTAATTAATAATTTAACTGCTTCTCTTGTTGTTAGCAATTTTCTTTAGGGAATTTCTTTTCCTGCTTTATAATTTCTTTTCCAATATTATAATGTTTTTTTAGCTGATAAGTATTGTGCGAGTTTTTTTACGATTTCTCTTTTAAATAACCTTACACAAATTTAACGTTTTGGGCTTAAAAATAAAAGATTCAGCTGAAAAAATCCTCACATTTATCGTAGTAAAAGATTTTTTAACAAAACATGCTGGGTGACATGTTGCTCCTTCTTGTTGAAACCAACAGTAAATTTCATTAATTTATTACTTTCAACAAAGGCAAATTGAGGTTGAGATAAAGTGCGTATCCTATCCCGATCATGTGTAAATTTAGTTTGCAAGTATTTTTTCTTTGCAAGTAACAAATATTTTAGATTGTATAGCCTATACCTTTGCTAGTAATGATTTTATAGAAACATAATTTAATATTTTACTATGGTGATATGTTTTCGGCAATAGTAGTCAGGAATCAAAATTATTACTGATAGCCAAACTCAAAAATAGGTTTGACTTCTAAATTTAAAAAAAAACATTTAAATGCAAGTGCTGCGAGTCAAAAAATTTATGGTTTTCATTTACATTGCTAGTTTAGAGTGTAATGTGATAGAGATTCACTGAACACGTTATAACAAACAACCTAGCTATGTTTGGGATAAGGTGTCTATTTTGCTAAAAACGTAAAATTATAGAAACGTAGTATTTAAGAAGGTAGATATAATATTTGTAAAGAGAAAGTGTATTTTACATTCCAGAACTATCATAAATATGATTTAATTAAAAATTAAGTATAGATAAGTTTTAACAAGCAAATATTAGGAGTTAATAACAGGTGCTGAGGGTTTAGAAATTCGAACTTCCAGTAGTAGGAGCTGCAGAGTTTGAAAACTTACATTACCGCTTTAACATATTTTACTTCCTAAGATACAAAATGATGAATTTAACTTCGAAACTTCATATTTTCCATAAAAACCGTTTCACAGGACTTTGTTGGTGGTTATGTTTTAATGTTAATGTATAACAAGATATATATTATTTCGAGTGCAAATTTGATTAGCTTTGACTACGGTACTTGAACAATTTTTCATAACAGATTTGAGCAAAAGTCGGACGAACGTAATATTTTAGTTTGTAACGACTGTACTAGGGAACTTGCAAGAATTCCAGGTACAAAGACATTAATTTGTGCTCTGACATATTGCTCAGTAATAAATACTCTCAGTTCGATGTTTAAAACATCCGGGCTATATTCCGTGCTACGATCATTACCATCTAATAAAAAGTAGACCATACTAATGTACAGCATGATGAAAAGGGCTTGAACTTAAAATGTACATTAAAATATTGATTTAGTCAGTTGGTTTTGGCTTAGGTTCAAAAACACCCTGTTTAATTATTAATATTTAAATTAATTGAATAATGTTTTAGGACTTGTATTTTATGTAAGTCGGCAGATAGGTACAATAAGCTCCATACAATACACATCAAACAAATACTAAAACAGTATATTTATATAAGTAAGTTTAGATTTTAATGTAACGTCATTCACCTTTATTTTATAAAATTGAATTTAGAACTGTAGTAATGAGTTTAATACTTATATTATATTTCATTGTTATTATTTAATTAATATTAGGATTTTTTCTTAATACACATTTATTATTTTTCGTTCAGTAGTACATATTATTTAAAAATATTAGATATAAATACAAATAAATATGTATTGTATATAGAAAAATAATAGCAATATATTTATAAAATATCTACCAGTTTGTATTGGCATGTGATTGTTGGATAATGGCGTCATGGCTCCAGTGTATAATACAACTCAATAATACAAGTTTAAATACATGAAATACATAAATACAACTGTCAATGGCTAATTGCCTCATACACTGACATTATTTTAAATTAATTAGTTCCAATTTGTTGGTCTGACACGCTTAAACTTGCGAAATAAAATCTATTAATTTTGGGGTTTAATGAAAGTATATATATAAAATTCTTGGAAATTAATTAGTTTTTCTTTATGACTTTATTAACAAATCTTGGTCGCTTTCCGATCTTAGTTTCTTTTTTGAAATCATCCAATTTGGATAACATTTAAGTCCATTTTGAATAATTATTATAAATTTGTTCTTAGGATTTTATATTCTTTTACAACATACTGCAGTAATCCTTAAATGAGTGCGAAGTGATTTAGGAATGCACGTCCCAATTGAAATATATAGTAAAAAATAAGAGCTAAGATATTGTAAGTAATGATACTAAAATTACACATCAGCTGTGCTAAATCTTGATTGTAAACCACAAGAAAATCTAGACATAAGAAATAAGTAAAACAGTAGGCATAATGTATAATGAAATACGAGGCTTGTCCAGAAAGTAAGTACCGTTTCGTTCTACCGCCGGCACAGCGCTAGCGACGATGTTCCGCGCATGCTCTCTAGTTTCCTTGGTTCATTGTTGAACATGCTGACGCAATTACGGCAAAATTTTGTTGTGATTACATTAGTTAGGGTGCATTAAAAATGTTTAAAACAATTTCTGATCCCGCGGACTGTGAAGTGCGTTCTGTAATATGAACGCAAGGAACATGAATCCTGCTAAAATTCATCGCCACCTTACACAGAAGTTTATGGAGAAAATGTTATCAGTGATGGAATGGTAAGAAAATGGGTTCGGCAATTCAATGATGGGCGAATCATTCTTAATGATGAGGTTCGCAGCGGGCGGCCATCTGTTGTAAGTGATGAGTTGGTTGAAAAAAAGTGTATGAGAAAATTCATGGAAACAGACCTTTCACCATAAGAATGCTTTTCGATGAATTCCCACAAATTTCAAAATCTCTTTTGCATGAGATTGTGGTTAGTCGCTTGAACTATCGCAGGTTGTGTTCCCGTTGGGTTCCGAAAATGCTTACGGATGAACACAAAAAGAAGCGACTTGGCAGTGCATTGACTTTTCTCACCCGTTATAGTGATGAAGGAGACGAATTCATAAACAAGATTGTTACAGGTGATGATACATGGGTTTGTCATGTCACTCCAGAGTCCAAACAACAGTCATTGGAGTGGAGACACTCACGATCCCACTAAAAACAAACATTCAAAACAACTTTGTCGACAAGAAAAATCATGTGGACTGTGTTCTGGGACATAAAGGGCATTCTGCTTGTTGATTGTCTACCCAGAGAGGAAACAATCAATGCGGAACGATATTGTGAAACACTGAGAAAACTTCGGCGTGCGATTCAGAACAAAAGACGTGGAATGCTTAGTGAAGGCATTATGTTGATTCATGACAACACACTTCCCCATTCTGCTGGTGCCACTCAAAACCTTATTAAAAATTTAGTTGGTAGCAATTTGACCATCCACTGTACAGCCCTGATCTGGCAACTTCTGATTTCCACTTGTTTTTGCACTTGAAGCGGGATTTGGGAGGGCGCCGCTTTGACAGCGATGACGACGCTGAAGACTGTATTCGGCAATGGCTCTCGTCAATGGCAGCATCTTTCTATGAAGAGGGTATATAAAGGTGGTTCCTTGCTACGACAAATGTCTAAACTATTTTGGAAACTGTGTAGAAAAATAATTTAAGATATTCTCTTTCTTGTAGAAATAAATTTGATTGAAAAAACATTTTCTGTATGTTTTTTCCCAAAACGGTACTTACTTTCTGGAAAAACCTCGTATTTTATAATGTTTATTATCCTTTTACTTTGAGATTTCATAGCTATTCAACTTTAATTTAAAGAAAACTTAATTTTCGTTTATCTTGTTTTTTGTTGTTGCAATGATAGTCAATGATGGCTTGTGACTATCACATTTAAGGTAAAGATTTGCTTCTATGTACTTAAAGCTATGGAGGGTGTAAGTAAATACACAATTTTTGTCAACACATGTTTATTTAAATCTCCTTATATGTTTTTAAACTACATGAACCAAATTGAAATTATTGTATTGAAATGTTTGTGGATTGTTATCACTTTTTAGGTCCTTGGGATCATTAATGTTTAAACTTTTGGTAAATTTTACTTAAAAAAAACAACAACTTAAATCTAAATGCTAAAGCTCAGTGAGTGTAATGTATGTAATGTAATATAGACAGTAAAGTTAAACACCTACATTTCTATTTTAAACTATGAGTATTAAAAACATCTATAATAAGCAACAATGGAAGGATAAGTCACTAAGTTTTATTTGCTTAGGTGCGATATGGCCGATAACGTACAGTCGGTATTAAAACGTGGCTAGATTACAACAAGAGTGACGAAATTTGGTTGAATACGAACTGTTCTGACAGTGCAGCGTTACAAAACTTAGAAACTACGCTTGTAATATTACTTTTGGTAAATCTCAATTCATCTATGAAAATGAATGTAATTCATTGTGACTTTGTTGTACGGGGATACATCAAAGATACGGTTTACCTTGGGCAAAATCCTACAGCATTTGACGAGGCCCATTAATTAAACATTGCTGAAAACAATATTATATACAACACACTATATTTCAATTTGAGTTCAAGTCTCAAAGGAAAATAATGAAAAGCTATTTCTGGTAACAACTAAGTTACTAAAGAGAACTTGAGCAAAAAACATGATGGAAGATGAAATAAGTAGAAAACAACGAAGGCAAAGAAAATCAATACTCTAGTTGCAATTGTAAGTACTAAAATTACGCTTATTTAGGTGTAATCTGAAAAGGAGATCAATGAGGTAAAAAATAAAAGTACCGGGAGGAAGGTTAATGTAAGTTCGCTTACTGTGGTTAGAGTCCATATTCAAACAGAAATTCCTATAGGCAAACTTTAGAATGAATTACTAAATTTAGCTTCACTAAAAAAATGAAACCTAATGATAACATACCACTATGAGTCTTTTTACTGGCATAACTTACTACAAATTAGAAACTAGCTGCTTAAATTTCTTAGGAAATTAATATAACAAAACTTTTCTTCATTTTGAAAAAGATTTTTGTATTCTGCGTTCGGTAACGTACTTTTATTGGGCTATTACAGTGTTTGTTCTTAAATCTTTGTCAGGACTTTACCTAAAATTATTATTTATGTTTTTTAATAATTAAAAAAGAAAATGCAATGATATAATAAAAAGCAAAAACAAAAGTAAACTGAAAGTTATCATAGATTAAAAAAAATGAGCCAAAAGCGAACAGTAGTATAATATTTATAATTGGGACCTAAATCTTGGAGGTTTTAGCCCGAGACGAATTTCAGGTGCCAGTTAAATTGAAAAGTCTTTTTTCAATATAATATATACAAACAAAAAAAGGGCATACAGATTTTTTTACTGGGCTATTATAGTATAAAAACAGCTCTGTTGCATTTCACGAAAAGATTCAGATAAAAGATTGAATTCGATGACATAGTCCTAGACCATAACTGGCATTATGTCGTATAGATTTTAAAAAAATACTTGTTAAATTGTCTGTAATTAATTAACAAAAACATATATTTAAATGAAAAAGCGATTTTTTTATTTTAATAAGAAACCAATATTGATATTTCTAAAATAATCCTAATCATTTTACAATGGGTATCAACACATTTAACTAACATTGAATTATTTCATAAGAATCATGGAACATTCTTAGCAATTAATTCGACTGCTGG
>JAGFPH010002962.1:123991-136880 GCA_018207615.1 Philaenus spumarius | reverse complement strand
TTCCTCTAGGGCCATAGGTGCTCACTAAGAAAGGGTATGAAAAATTTCGAAATTTTAGGAGGGGTTTGGGGGGGATCAAAGTTACTAAAATCATAATTTCAGATATTTTATTATTACGACAATAGTGCTTTTATTATTTAATATCTATATATATATAAAGCCAAATACCACTCACTGACTGAACACTTAAAAAGAATACAATTACGTTTAAAAAGACTGAAAATACCAACCACCACGGGCAACGCCGTACGGGTCAGCTAGTTCGAATATAAAGTATTGCATATTGCTGTAACTAAAAGAACTATATTGTTCAACAAATCATTTACATTGTAATTAATTAAAGTTTAAGATTATTCTAAAAAGAGATGCAAATACTCACTGCAATTTAAATGTTATGTATACTTTCATAAATTATAAAAATTCTGTGAAGTTGTAGACCATTTATCACTGACAGGTCTTGAATTAAACACAAATCTTTGTTCTTGAAATTAGTAATTTAAATATTTTCTATTCCTTCTTTCTAATTTGTATAAATCCCAGAAAATATTATACTTGAAAGAATAATTCATTTGACAAATGTTAGTTTCAAATGGAATTAACCAACTTTGCTGCTAAACATTGAAGCAAGAAAAACTGGAAGACATTCGTCTTTGTTGTTTTTTCTGTATTTTTTATTTTTACAGTGAACAAAATTATTTAGGTAAGAGTGTAAATTGTTTAGGTGATATATATATTTAAATAATCTTATAATCGTACATGACGGTTTTATTATCACTGATTGTTAAAAAAATTAATTGATCAAAATAATAGATTTAAAATCTTCTTTTTAATTAAATTTGTACGAAACCATGTTACATTGATCGCTTGGAAAATAATATTTATCATTAAATTAAAATACCTATATTCTTCAACAAATGGAATATGAGAACTATATTTGATCAGAAACATCTTAAAAAAATTCGTTGGGCAGAATAAATAATAAATTCCATAGAAACATTTTGTAAAAATAAAAATGATCACGGACAAAAACTGTTTAATTTTATTCCTAAATTTCAACTGTTTAAGTTAAAAGAGTGTACACATAATACTCATACAATTTTATATAGGGATACACCAGTAGGTTCCACCAAAGCGTAGGCACTACACGTCGTAGTTAAGTATGGATTAATGGTCAATTAAGTCTAACCAAAATAATGTATGCTTTTGTTTGTATTTACTTAATTTTTGTTGGTTATTGTAAACCATTAAACTAAATGTATTGCAGGTTTTAGTATTGAATGTAATCTTAATAAACGTATATGCTACCAAATTATTAATGTTGTATGATTTATCAATAATAATATTTACTAAAACATTCGTATTTTTACAAACCAATTTGCTGGTAATTACATCATACTATTCCATCAAACTATTATTAAAAATACTTGAATTTGTTTAAGAATGTAAAAAATTTTATTTCATTTCAAATTATTTAACGTATTCTGTTCTAAATCTGGTGGGAGCATGCAATGAATCACCGCAAAAGTAATGTGAAGTCAACAATACTTACTTGCTAGCAATATATGATAATTTATAATTAAGCCAGGACGAACTTGGAACATTTAATATTGCATAGAGTTTTGGGGGTTTGGCTTTTAATCAACCTATTCTATAATAAGTACTATGAAATGTTTTTCATGAATAGAACAGTTTAAAATATGTAGGTTTATATTATTTGCTTAGTAAAATGTATTTTCAGAAAATAATCACATAATGTTTAGGCCATTTCTAATTTTTGTTATAATTTTCAGAAATAAATTAAATATTAATTATTGAAATACAGGTTTAAATACTGAATCAACTCGAAAAACTAGGTATAGGAAAAACCTGAATATTTTAGGTCAAATACTCGAAAAACTAGGAGAACAATTTTACAGAATAATTTACAATTTTAAGCTGTAAATTTACCTTTGATATTATATAACGTTTTAATTCAATCCTAGTGTAATTTAAGCTGATGTAATATTTAAGTAATAAAGTGCATAAAGAATAAGATATTCAGGAAACATTAAATTATATATGTTACCATCCAAAAGGGGACAAACAAAACTGGAAAACGTACTGGGTCTAAAACTGGATGGCACATACAAATATAAACAAATATTTTTATATAATAAAACACAGTAACCTTACCTCATCTGAAAAAAGCTTCAAACACCTGAGTTCACTATTTACAAGAATATTAAAAAAAAATCAAGTAGCCTACAAACAATTAATAAACTATTTGTTTATTAAGAAAACCTTTGTTTCAATTAATTAAAGTTAATATGCCCTTAATTAAAAGTTATACGCCCTTATATACAAAAAAAAAATAAAAGAAGTTAAGAATTAAGATTTACAATATTAATTTAGATCAAAAGAAATCCCTCCCCAAAAGTGAAAATTAGAAAAACCCTTCCCATTTATAATAAGAAAATACAAAGCTGAATTTACAAAGTTTACAAAGATTTAATACAATTTTATACAATAATTTACCATGGATTTATTAAAGAAATTTATATGTTGGCCAACCTTAAAACTAAATGAAATTAAATAATAAAAATAATGGAATTTAAATTTTAATGAGACGTCTCTCATGTAAATTAAAAAAAATATATATTTAATTTTAGAACATAACCCCTTTGGGGCTGTTATATCCAAAAATGCTAGCTATCGTCCCATCCATATAATAATAAAGAAAAGAGTGCAAGTACAGCCTGATGAAACAAAAAATTTATGAAAAATCAGCCTTTAAAGTTCGCATTTGTTAATAACGCATGATGACAGTTAGTATCGCAACACTTGATTTAAATACAGCATCAAGATGGAAGGTTGCTCAGTTTCTAGCACATTTCTAGCACATTTATAGCACAGTTCTAGCACCAGTGGTTTACACTGTAATGAAAGTACAACCTTATTTAGAAACAACTCTCAGCCATTTATGTTCTAAGTTGTTTAGGCACAAACGTTTATATTTGTAATAACGTTCAACACAGCATTGTTACATCATGCACGTAACGGTTTAGTAACCGCATGCAGGAAACTGTATAGTAACCTATAGGCTATACTTTGTAAAACTGATTCGACAGAATGTTTTTAACAAACTCTATTACACTTATGAATTATGTTTCAAAGGTATCAGAAAATATAAACTGTTCTTTGCTTAAGGCTTATAGGTCGAATAAAGATATTAACAAATTAGGCTGCATTAGGCTATATAAAAGTATCAAGTAAATTAGGCTGTTTTTAGGCTATATAAAAGTATCAAAATTCAGGCTGTTTTTGGTAGTTTTAAATAGAACTAAATATTACAAAGTAAAAGGTAATAGATATTTAGTTACAGTGAAAAATACACAATAGACATTTCTGTAGCAAACTCAGATGGACTAAATTTAAATAAAACGTTTAACGTGTTACCTGGGAACTGAAGTTGCGAATGCCGCCAGTTTACTTGCATGGCAATTAGAAAGACGTGGAGAGTATTTAGCAAAAGAAAGAATTCACATTTAACAAGATTTTACTCTACCTCACATCAACGCACTACAAATTAAAAAGTCAAGATGGAAAATTAACATGAACTACGGCATAACTAAAGTACATCAGGCTGCCTAGAACGCAATCTCTCTACAGAGAGAAGTTTCTGGAAAGAACTTAAGGCCGGACAGCTTACTTATGCGCAGAGTGTACAAGGTCAGCTCATAGATAACGGGAAAGTCAATGAACTGAGGACCGGAATTTAATTCGGTACAATTAGGTAGGAAAAGGGAGGCAAATATTAAACGGAATGAATAAAAATAATTATAAGGGTGGATACTAATTTAATTATGATGCTTGTTTTATTAAAAACGCTACATATATAATCATTCTTTAGTCTGATTACAAATATATGATATTACAAACCTAATTTTATAATTAATACAATAACTATTTCTTAAGCTATTTTCGGATGGAAGTAAGTATTTATTTTAAATTCGCATATATTATTATTTTTATCAAAAGAACTGTAATCATGATCACCCTAATATTCCCAACGAAGATTCCCTGAATGTGACACATGAAAAGTTTAGGAAAGGTTTAGTGTTTTTTGTCCAATAGCGAATGTATGTCGGAATTTAATATAAACATTAAGTTCAGTCACACATAGTTACATTTGTATATACATGGATGATATATTAAGTATATTTTACAAAGATGTATTACTGAGAAAAGTAGAAATTTGGTAATCATATAAAATACCTGAATATGAAGAAAATACAGCATTTAAAATAAATATTTAAAATAATTTTATAAATTTATATTTCTGTGCTCATTTATAGCTCAATATTATTTACAAAATGTTAATTCTTTTTCGGGAAGCCTTAAGTCCAGGTTTTAAAGAGTCCAACTTGTCTTAATACCGAAAGTAAAATAACACAAAGTCCATGCCATTTCATTTGGTCCATGTCCAGACTTTGGACCAAATGAAACTGAATACTGGTTAGAAATAAACACGTGTTTCAAAAGGTCCAGGAATATCGGAGAACCAATCGGAATAGAGATCGTAGAAGTAGGCGTAACCGTGAACTTGTAGCGGTGATAATATCTGTTACAGTGACAAAAAATATCTGTCACTAATGAGACATAAAATATCTGTCACTAAAAAATATCTGTTCACATTGAGAACGTTACAATCGCATACATTATTTTTTATGACTAGTACCCCCCGTGAAAAATCACAGGCAGATTAATTAGATACACGTCAGAAATAAATAATAAAAAAAAAACTATTGTATTTAAAAACAACAGAACTTATCTAGGCCTACGATGACGGGAATTTTTAACTCGGTAAACAGGGGTGCCCACCCCCCCCTAGTTTAATGACGCAGGCCCCCCCCCAACATTACAAAACCCCCCCCCCCCCCATAAAAGTTAGTTAAAATAAAAACAATTTGCCATTGAAACACGCTTTTATTACCGTACAAATAGAATAAAATAAAGCTAAACATAGAACAATTGCTGGTACATTTTCTATTTCAAACTGAAAATAATGAATTTATTTCCAGCCACAAAAACTAATTATTATCTTGGAAATTGACTGATTACAATTTTCCGGTAATTGTGATCAATAAACAAACAACTAATTAGTTATACAAAAAAAAATATTGAGTCCAGTCTTTCTGAAAAGGTGCGCAGTAACTCCCTGAAGGGTACAAACAAGAGATAATGATTAAAGAATAAATTTACTTAATGGTTTAAGTACTACAAGGTGTACTATTTACAATATTTACACACAAAACTAGATAAATATTATTACTAACTTAAAGCTCGGCTCCCTACATTCAAAACGGCGAAGTTGGGTACCAATTTCAATGTTAAATAACCAAAACATACCTTCACTATTAAGCATATTTTTGTATTATTTTTGTCAAAAAACGAAAGCTGTATTTTTTTTCCTTAAAGTAAAATAGATTGTGGGTGTTGATTGCTAAGGTTTTTTGCAATATCTCTTTTTGCAACTTAGTAAAAAATTTATAAAGGTTACTTTTTTTACTATTTAAATCATACGTTTATGAAGACAATAAAACGGTTTTTGAAAATGTATTCGGCAATCAACATCCGCATATGACAGTACTTCAAAATGAAACCAAATTTTTAAATTTATTCCACGAATTAACGGAAAAAATTACTTATTCTGTAGCATTGCTCTTATGGGAATCAGATTCAATATGTCGGACAGGGTAGCGCCCCCTTAACAATACTCTACTGAACAAATGATTTTACAAAATATATTTTTTATAGTACATAATTACAATTTTCCAGTAATAGTTGTGAATAATGAACAAAACAACTAACTAGTTATACAAAAAATATTGATTGGGCTTCGGCGAGTGTACCGCGCTGGGCGCAAAGTTTGATGTTATCAAAATGGCGGCCGGCCAAGAGTCACCATAGTCCCGAGCAGCGACCACAGAATTAAATAAACTGGACAAGTCGAACGCAAGAGTGAGGCATGTTTTAGAGTCAAATACTCGCATAAAAGGGCGGATGCAAGTCGCGAGCCGCCGGTCAGCAGCCCGTACATGTTACCCGCGATACGAAGCTCGTGTTCTAACTGTTGTATGATAGAAACTACAATAGCTAATTTAAAAAAAAATTCTTTTCGGAAAAAGTAGCTTTTCAGCTACATTTTTCTCGCATACATGACGCACCTGCCCTAAAAACAAAAACTTTTCTCGCAATGCAACTTTCGATGTCAGGATTTTAAAAGTATAAAAAAGTTTGGACTTTATTCTATTTTTAAAGTGCCAAACCATTTTTATTTTCAAATTGTAAACAGACCATTAGCGTCCCACACTATTAAACTGTAAGTTTGTCAAATTTCAAAAGATTTTCGAGCATTTTCAGCAATTGAAACCACGGTGTAAATGAATAGGACGCACTGAAAATGTCACACCTCTCTAGGCCCGTTCGTTTCTATCCTCACACAAGATGGCCGACCTAAATTCAATTCCAGCCCAATGCACAGGGTTATGGCATAACCAGTCTATTTGATTCTGTGGTCCCGAACGTCGGCGGCCGTTCAGTGCTCATTCACCCGCCTTCGAACTGGCTCTGCAAAACTTATTATGCACATTTTTCAAGTTTTTCTTTATCTAAAAAAAATCACCTTTTTTATTTATGTCAGGAATCACTTGACAAAAGTAGGGACTTTCTTAGGCCAGTAGACTTTTATTTACCAAGTAACAGAAACACATCGATAAAGTTATAGTTTTGTATTTGTACTTGTTATATACTTTGTAATTCGTAATTATGCGTTACTTTTTCCTACAATAAAGACGCTTTATTCACTTCTATACAGTATAATATCGTTTTATTAATACACGGCTTAATAATTGTCATGATATACAGTTTGCTAAGCCATGTTGATGTTGTAATTGTTTGTTACATGTTACATACTTCGTTTTTCGTTATTATGCGTTACTTTTTATATTATGAAGAGGTACCGTATTATTTATTGATTTCTACACAGTATAATAACGTAATGTTAATACACTTAAATATAATTTTATATAGTTTGCTAAGCCACGTTGATTATATGATAGACAATGTTTAGATTTAAAATAAATCATTAGTATCATACGACATTCTAAATCATTTTGCCTTTAATCTTTGGGTGGTTAGTGACAATAAATTTTTGTATTAAGGGGGAAAAGCAGTTAAAATGTATTACTAAAGCTATGTAAGTAACTAACAAAACCTTAGAGACAATAAATCGTGTGCGAGTAGGAGTACTATAACAAGATGGTCGGTGTGCACCGTGAGCACCGTGAGAATTGAGCGAGATTCTGGCGTGCACTTAAGGTGCGGCTATACATACACGTCACGTCACGTCACGTCCCGTCCACTAACGTCATTTTAGGTAGGGTGGCTATACATACCCGTCACGTCACGTCACGTTCAGGCACAAAAAGTAGCGCGCGCACATCTTGGCTTCCAATCCACTGGGTCACACTACTTACTGTTGAGTCAACCATGGAGGAGTCCTCATCTTCGAGTAAATATATTACTGTATACAATCTAAATATATTTGTCTTACCTGTGGAATTCATTTTAATTGCAATTTCTTCCCAGCAGTAGTTCCTCCTTACGCTATTCATGTATAAATTGTGAGAAGGGTCAAAAAGTTCTTTGAAGTCTTGCACTAAAGTTATCAAATACTCGTCGTTCATGGTTGACGAACAACAAAACACTATGTTACTGAAGGAACGACACACAAGAAACAGGTGAACAGACACACTTCACCCCTTGAACTGATAAGGTGCAATATTTTTGTTTATCTCTGTTATGGAGCCAACAAAATATAGTCAAAAAACATTCAGCTATACCAACGATGTTTCCCGACTGTGCGCGGACAAAGCCGAAGAGGAGATAAATGACGTCGCTTGACGTGACCCCTGGCTATACATACCCGTCACGTCACGGCACGTCACGTCACGTCACGGCACGGTATGCTCTCTAGAGCATTTGAATATTTTCTGGACGTGACGTGACGTGACGTGACGGGTATGTATAGCCACTTCCATTTGATTACACAGGGAGCATACCTCTGGAAAAAAAGACGGGACGTGTATGTATAGCCGCACCTTTAATCTTATCTTTAACCTGCTGTAAAAACTAAACTACTTGAGTTAATTCATTGAAAAACGTGTTCCATAAAATTTAACTAATTGGCTCAAACCTTTACGCTTACTCCTTGTCTCTGACCAAAAAACAAAAAAGTTCCTCACAGAACAACTTTTTCATGTCACATTTTAAAGTTCCATATTAAGTCCTAGCTTTGTTAATTTATTTTTACCTTTAAAGATTTTTTATAATTAATAATTTTTATACCATTATCATCCCACACTAATATTCTGTAAGAGTGTAAAAATTCATAGGAATCAGAGTCTTGTAAGTGTCAAAACAACAGTGTATTTGTAACACGCGCATCACAATTTTAGCGTCACTCCGAGCCGTTTCGGCTTTCTAGACGTTCCCCTGATGGCGGACTTAGGCACACTTTTCAAACCGTATTGGTAGGTATAGGCAATGTCCAGTCTATTTTATTCTATGGTCGATGGTACAGGTGAAAGTTAAATAGTGACTGCGCTTTTACTCTCCACATACAAACTATACATTTTAATTTGATGTACTCTGCTTCTAATTTGTGTGTTTCCTCAAAAATTTTCGAACCCCCCCCCCCCCTAAAATCCCAATGACGCAGTCTGCGTCATGACCCCTCCCCCCCCTGTGGGCACCCCTGCGGTAAATGTATATAATTATAAGGATTATAAAACTGTAGGCTATGTGTTAAACATTTGTATTTATATTATCTATTTTTCTAAATAAAGATAAAAATATTATCTTTTAATTGCTTTCTAACTTCATATTTCTAGATCAAATCATTTATAAGTTATTAATATTATAACAAAGAAATTAAACAATGGAATATGTTTATATGTTATACGAAGATATATACGAATGTTTCCGAATATAAACGAATGGGTATCTCTTCTTTAAACTTGTATAAATTAATATATTGATGATAAAAGGTTTTATTTATATTCATTTTATAATCTCAATGCTAATTATAGGCTACATTAGTTCTTTAACTCATATTTAAAAAAATCAACTTATCAAGACTTATATTGATTGAAGTTGTAAACATACCCGAAAGTATAATCTACGCTAGGTTTTGTTTAAGTATTAGCAATGTATACTTAAATGTTTTCATACATTTAAGTATTCATTGGTATTATGCCTACAGATGATGGGTGGAATCAGCTGTTATAATATGTTGTTTCTACGTACGTACACTCGTTTTCTATAAGGAGTTGATTATCTCTTATTGAAATGTACGATTCTCGACACATTATGTGAGGTTTCCAATTACATTAAGTTTGCAGTTTGTAATTTACACACTCTAAAACTATTACCTATAGCCCAGTCAATAAAGGGTTTGTGTCGGAACTCTTTTTGGTAAAGCTGATTTTTTCAAGGGTGATAGACTTTGATGAGAGGATAATTTTCCGAAAAGTCCCCGAAAATTCCAATGGAGCTTCTCCCCTACCCTGTCTTTAAGTTAAAAAATGTAGACTTTTACGCAATTGCATACAACTTTTTAACCAAAAGTTTGTTAAGGTTATTTTATTTACAGTTTTATTCCCTGATAAATGTTCTAAAACTTTTATTATAAGTTTATGATAAATGCAGAAGTTTTTCCGTAAATTAACGAAATGTAAAAAAATATTTTTTTAGCCACCTGCCTAAGTTTTTGCAAAACCGTATTTTTATTCGTCACCAAATGAAAAAATGATTCGGATAAAAGTTGTAGCAAATATATTCCTGAGTACATTGGTATGTAAACATATATATAGTTATGAGTATTACTCAACTAGTAACATAGAAAGCAGTAGCTAGGTTTTGAGCGCCGGAGCGCCCCCGGGAATCGGCGGCGTAGTTGAATGGCGCGTTATCTCACGTATTCAATTAGAGTTTAATATTGTAATTATAACATCTATTTTTAACACTTACAATCGTACTAGCCTATAGTGTGCCCACCTTTATTTTGTAATTTAGTAAATAGTTGTGTATAATCAAAATAACATCAGAGTGATATGTTCAGTAAAAGTTGTTTTTCTGATTGTGTCATTATTGAAATAAGGATTTGAATTTTATTCATAATTAATTATTGTACAAATTTGTATGCCAGTTTTAGTTCAGGGGATTTAACCTAGCCTTTTTACATCAGGCCATTCCATTATCCACCACCTATGGACCCGCCGTGTCCCGGACTAACCAAACCGGCAGCTGTTTTAATTACGAACTACTGTCTAACTCGTGTTTTAAAACAGCATCACGGACATCCCACCCACCAAAAATATTATATGCACTGATTTCATATTTATACGTCATGATTATTGTAACTCATAAACATAATTTTTATGTTTAGTATGCCTCTTTTATAATATTTACAAATTAATTTGTTTGAGAAAATTCAACGATTTTGTTCCTTTTCGTAAGGATACATCATCAAACAATATTATTAACCCGTCCAACGACGTAAATTGACATCTGCACTGTCATAAAAATATTGTATGCATGATTCATCATTTATTTTTGGCGAACATTCTTTTATAAGTGAATTCATATATAGATTAACTTCATTGTATGAAACACAGACTCCCATTGATGCAAGGACATTAATGAGGTGTTTAGAACCATAAAGCCTATGTAGTGTTAGTCCTATTCCGGTTTGGACAGGGGACAAAAACGACTTAGGTCTTACAGCAGAAATTATAGCATGATTTATAACTGTACACTTTTACTCTGTTTTACGCCCATCACATCCGTCTTCTTCTTAGTAACATTACTCGTGAAAGTTTTAAAACTTTCAGGAACTAGAGTATCAACCTCCAGCTCTGATCTGATCTAAAGTTGGATATGTTTGATTGTTGTATGCCGTTTTTTGAAAGTCTTCTTTTATGATATCTGCGGCAGCTCGCACTATTCGCAAACGTCCTGTCATATGATCCGAGTCCCTTTCTTTATACCATTGGTCAACAAATTTGTGTGCATAATCAGAAAAACATAATACATTTTTTCTCCCATTCACATTTGAAATAAATAAGCGGTCCTTGAAATGATCTTTTAGCAGATTTTTAAGATGACGATCTGAATATGTTTCCTGTAAACAAGAAATCTGTTTTAGAAGGTCTTGCAGTTCCTTTACGTAAACTGGTATTCGTCACTTTCCACTATATGTTTGCACAATTAATTTGAAAAAATTATCTTTTAGCTGTGTCAGATGACTACTAGCTAACGTGTGAGTTGGTTTGGATGTACAAAAACCCCCTGTAGCAATATTTATGGTATCTTGCTTCAGGTGCCACAAGATCACTGACGCTGAGAAGTCTGGTCTTAACCCTTTCTCCAAACCGATCTTCCCGTTCATCAAACTTTTTTTAGAATGTTTTCTCTTATTTCTATCGTTGTTACCAGATGTAATGGCTTTCCACGTTGTGAAGGGGCTTTTGTATCGATCTTAGCATTTTTTCCACAAAGAAAACAATCACTTTTAAAATCAAATCGCTCTTTGATACTTCTTAAAACAGATGGTGGCAATGATGAGGTTGAAGGTAAATTATATTAGGGATCTCCGATTTTCTTATGGTTGCTAAAGCTGTTGTCGGCCGTGTATAGTTTAGTCTACATTTTTTGTGGATGGTTATCTTTTGTTGACCTTTTAACTTTTCACTTAATCCATCATTGAGTCTTAAAATGGTTTCAATAATATTTTTTAGCCCCTTCTCAACCACTACAGTATTCGTTTCTAATTTTCCCCACAAAAAACACAAGAATATTTAACGTGTCCATTGTTACAAAGTTGTCAAACTAATTACAATTTAAAACTATCTAAGAATAATAAATTAAAACTCATTGCGAAATCAAGGCTAGGTTAAATCCCCCGAACTAACACTGGCATACAAATGTGTACAATAATTAATTATGAATACAATTCAAATCCTTATTTCAATAATGACACAATCAGAAAAACAACTTTTACAGAACATATCACTCTAATGTTATTTTGATTATACACATCTATTTACTAAATTACAAAAAAAAGGTGGGCACACTATAGGCTAGTACGATTATAAGTGTTAAAAATAGATATTAAAATTACAATATTAAACTCTAATTGAATACGTGAGATAACGTGCCATTCATCTACGCCGCCGATTCCCGGGGGCGCTCCGGCGCTCAAAACCTAGCTACTGCTTTCTATGTTACTAGTTGAGTAATACACATAACTATATATGTTTACATACCAATGTACTCAGGAATATATTTGCTACAACTTTTATCCGAAGCATTTTTTCATTTGGTGACGAATGAAATTATAGTTTTGCAAAAACTTAAATAGGTGGCTAAAAAAATATTTTTGAAGTTATACTTCTTTGCGCCCGTTAGACACTTTGGGATGGGATGTTGGTCGAGAAACCGCGTCACGCTGAAAAGTAAGAACAAATTTTTAAGAACTATCGTAACTCTCCCTTGGACTAAAAGCCAGTGGCTAATTACTGTTATTATGTCTCTCTTACACAAGTTCAATCGTTGGCCGAGCGGTCTAAGGCGCTGGTCGTCGCTGCCGTCAATCCCCGATCGTGGGTTCTAATCCCGTCCACGGCCGAAATTTTTTTTCAGTGATTTTCGTTTTTTTTTCAATAATTAATCGAACTAAAAATTAAAAAATAAATATAGTTTAAAAAAAACTAAAAAACACGCTTTTATAATACATTGAACTAAAAAGTGAAAAATAAACATAGTTTAAAAAAACTAAAAAACACGC
>JAGFPH010002962.1:94413-105835 GCA_018207615.1 Philaenus spumarius | reverse complement strand
GTCAAAGGTTTGTAATTTAGTTCTAAATAGAAATGTATAAAAATATATATAAATTTCCAATTATTTTTTTGAAAACACCAGTTTTTAAGTTCCTACTTACAAGACTGCCAACAAAACTAGGCTTAGTTCAAATAGTAATTTATTAATATATTATGCTTTACCCAAAAAGGAAATATTATTATAATAAAGCGTAGAGAATAAATCATAGAATTGAACTGTGTACTTTTAAATTCTTATTTTATAAACGTATTTCACTTAGTTTTACTTGTATCACAAAATTATTTCAAACTGATAAAAAATTCAAGGACCAAGCCTATACGTATCCGGTGGGTCTAGACAATGGAAGAACACTAGCCAAAGCGTGAGAACGGCGAGTATTGAATTCAACAAAAGTCTGTTTTTCGCACGACTGTACGAATAAAATCGTAACAGTACGTAAAATCTCAAGTTGAGACTTCCAACAATTTTAGTGTTAATTTTAAGGTTAGTTATTCAATTTCATCCTTTGACTTAAGTAATCAAATTGTAAATATTTGTATACATCCCTTAAAAATAATATTATATAATTTAGCTTTATAGCTTGTACGAAGTTAGTTTAATTTATAATTATTGTAGAAACCTCATTTCAACCCCTTCCAATTGTAAATCTAAACCATCCAGGGACCCAAACACACACGACAAATTTCACCAAATTGGTCCATCTAATTTAGGAGGAGTTCATTGACATTCACACGTACAGACAAATTATATTTATATATATAAATTTTCTAGAAATGTCAATCTGTCCAGTTAAATTTATAAGCTTAATTGTTTATATAATTATATTTTTTTTATAAATAGGACCCCCTAGGGTGAAAGAGTAAATCGGAACCATCAAAACACACTTACAAAAACAGTACAAAAAAGTAATGATTTTAAACAAAACTGTCTTTAAAGCCTGAAACAATTATTTTCGTATCCTAATAAGATATTATAAACAGTGACAAATTAAAAACATTTTTGTTTATATTGTGCAATAATTACAATATGATATGTATTCAATATTCGTAAGTAAATGCATGCTTAAAAACATTATGTATTTTTAATCGGAACAGTTTTGCCTAGAAGTAGAAACAATTATGTTGTATAGTAAAGCTTTATATAGATACACACATCTGCACTGCACTAATATTATTTAGTGCTGCAGTACAGAATTAATAACTAATTATTAGTATTTCCGTATGGTTTTTATGATTGTAACTCAATTGCTAGTAAGGTACATTTGGTAAAAATCATTGCAAATAAAAACAATATCCTAATCATTTCTTACATTTAGTTATCCAGGAAGAAACGAAGAATCTTTCAAGACGTGATCTACTAGTGGAAATTATGAAAACGTTCAAATAAAGATAATATTCGGTAATACTTCGTTTTCCAGTCAGCCACCATTTTGTTTTGTTTTTTAAATAATTAATATCGTTGGATTTAAGAGATACATTAAACGCAAACTTTGGACACATATTTGGTACAACATCTTTTGATCATGTACAAAAAACCCAAATTTCTTCATTTATTTAAAAATGGTTGCTTTTTTAAATGTTGTAATGTAAACTATCTCGAACACCGCTAATAAAACATTTCCTTTTTTAATGACAAACATAAAAGTGTTTTTATTATTTTGTAACTTTAAAGACAACCGAGTTATTGGATAAAAACTAAAAACAAATTATATCTTTTTAACTGCTAATAATATAGAAGTAATATCAAGTCACACATAAATGGAATGAAGTAAATCACAAAATAAAATTACAACAGTAAAATATGGTTTTCATAATTATAATTATTAGTTTTAAAATAATCAAGACAGTTTTAATAAGCTGAGATAATAATTTTAATTACTATATTTTGCTCGCACATGTATGTGTTAAAAAATAGGGATCAATTTGTATATGTATAAAATCTACATTCTACGTGAATTATATGAAATTCGTATGTTTTTAAACGTAAATTATCTTTGAATAGTATTGCACGTTGGCTAAATAATATATTAACTCAAAATTACTACTTACATCGTAATTGACTAAGCTCTATACAGGGGTGGTGAAAAGTCCCGGAACGGGTTAATATTTTTTTAACCGTTACAGATGGAACTATATAATTTGGTACACTGTTACTGGGCATAAAACACTATTTTACCACAATTTCAATGAGCCGCTACCACTTCGGGGGAACGGCCCACAAGGAGTCAGAAGAAAATCTTAAATGAGAGCGTGGATTGAGTTGTACATCAAATTAAAGGTCTAATTTAGTAGAATACAGTTCCGCAAATTCGACTTCAAAAGGTTCACCCTGAACAAAATGGCGGCCCTAAACGTGTTGAAATAAAACTACATAAAGTTGATAATTTCTCGAAAAGAAAGAGTTTTTAGAAAAATTTCAAGAGACAAACAAAGTTTATTTCAAAGTGCTTGACCTAAAGAATTGCTCCCAAATCGATTTAGAAATTTTTATTTTTTACAAAATTTTCTAAAATGGAGGAATAAAAATAAAATTTGCCTTTATGAGTGATTAGTTTAAGAAAATGAAACTTCGACTTCATTTTACAGGATAACCGTTAGGTTTATCAAAAAAATGTAAAGAACAAAAAAGTCTTAAAATTGCCCATAAAATCCAAAGACGTCATAAAAATGGGGGTTTCCATTAAAGAAAATGAAGATGGCCGCCATTTTGGATTCAAAATGGCGGATTTTGAAATATGTTTTTACACAGTCCAAAATGTATAAAAAATTAAGGGCAGATGTTCTATTTAAACATTTTTTTCCGAATCGTATTTTAAAAGTTAGCTACTGTCACACTTTAGCTGGTCCACCCTGTATAAAGCTAGATGGTAACCACTGATGCACTGACTTTAATTATGAGGCACTTCCCGTAATCGTATCCCCCTCAACCTTATACTTGAATTAAAGCTCTCAACGAGAAACTTTCAGAAAAAATGCTAAACACATTTTTAATTTTGAAAGCACCTTTTGGGTGAGAATTTTTTTTCATTTTTCCACTTTGATCGCGTTTTGTAAGAAAACGGTAAGAGATAGCAAAGAATGTTAAATAGAAAAGTTGTTGAAAATTTTATTTCAAACTTCCGATTTTCCACCAGATTTAATATTCAATCATCCGTTTAGCCGCTATTTACCCGAGAAGGAGCTCTGGCAAACAATCCTTCAAATTTCCCATGTTAATCTTATGGAAATAATGTTTAATGAGTTTGAGTCAACTGCCAAATAAAACAGTTGATTTATGCTCGGTCACCTATGTACAAACGAGCCAAAGATTAATGCGATTCTTTAGCGAATTTTCCAACTGCGAGCGAAGCGAAGCAGCCATCTGAGGCCGAAGGCCGAGGCTGGGTTGGGCCGCGAAGCGTCCACTGGCAGAGCCCCTAGTTATATACATATATATTATATATAAAGCTGAAATACCACTGACTCACTCACTCATCACAGTATCTCGAAAACCATACCTCCTAGGAATGTGAAATTTGGTACACATATTGCTCATAGGAACTAGAGGCACACTAAGAAAGGATTTTGAAATATGTCGAGTTTAAGGGTTGATACAACCCCTAACACCATAAATATTGTTTGTTTTATATCTCAAAAAACATATGGCCTAGGAATGTGGAAATTTGTACATATATTGCTCATATGCCTTAGATTTGCAATAAGAAATAATGTTTAAATATTTAGCGTTTAAGGGTTGAAACAACTATTAAAACCATAAATATCGTTTGTTTTATATCTGAAAATCCATACGGCTTAGGAACGTGGAATTTGGTACACAAATTGCTCATAGGTGCTAGAGGCACACTAAGAAAGGATTTTAAAATATTGCACGTTTAAGGGTTGAAACAACCCCTAAAACTATAAATATTGTTTGTTTTATATCTCAAAAACCATATGGCCTAGGAAAGTTTAATTTAGTACACATATTGCTCGTAGGCGATAGAAGTGCACTAAGAAAGAATTTAGAAATATTTCACTTTTAAGGGTTGAAAGAACCCCTAAAAACCATAAATATTGGTTGTTTTATATCTCATATGGTCTAGGAATATGGAATTTGGTGCACATATTGCTCATAGGTGCTAGATGCACACTAAGAAAAGATTTAAAATATTTGTAATTTATGGGTTGAAACAACCCCTAAAACCATAGGTTGGTTGTCATGTTTATATAATAATTATTTAATGTTACAGTACCTTGAATATGGCGACGTGCCGTCCTTATAGTTTGTATCTTGAAATACACAACACACGCGTGAACAGCTGTTCGAGACGCACAATAAAGTAAAAATTAGTCACAAACACATAATAATACAGTTTATAGTTCACACTTATTACAAAACATGACAAAAAATTATATACAATTAAAGTTCACTTGGTACCGACACGTTACGGTATGAAACCCGACCATAGACTCTGTATGGATTGGCGGTATTGAACAAAGAACGAATTTGTGATGATTCACTGAAAATTTCCTTAGTTAATGAATTGAAGCTGTAAGCACTTGCAAGACTGTATAACTGGACAGTCGAAATAATAAATATGAACAAAAAAGTAACTGCAACTTGTAGCCTATAACCTGTGTGCGGTCAAAGCAAGAAGCCATCTGCAACTGTACAAAAAAACGGAATTCGAGAGAGGGGGTGTTTTGATAATTAATTCTGTTCGAACTGGCAAAGTCAATATTAAATAAAGCGGAAACGAAACGATTGCGATACTGAACAACAAATATTGTTTATTTTATATCTAAAAAAACAATATGGCCTAGGAACGTGGAAGTTGGTACACATATTGCTCACAGGCACTAAAGGCGCACTAAGAAAGGATTTTAAAATATATGGCCTTAAAGAGTTGAAACAACCACAAAAAACTATACATATTATTTATTTACTTTCCTTAAAGCTAGAAAGCTGAAATTTTTTACATTTATTTCTTAAAATTGCATATAAAATGTAAACCAGTTTTTCTTTTTGTCGCGTTCTGCTAAGGGGTGGAAATGTAGTAACAACCCCTAAAACAATTAATATTAATTTTTATACTTTCCTTAAAGTTAGAGAGCTGAAATTTTGTACATTAATTTATTACAACATGCATATAAAATAAACCAGTTTTACACTTTGTAACGTTCTGCTAAGGGATTGAAAACTAGTAACAACCCCTAAAACTATAAATATTAATTGAATAACGTTGAGGAACGTGAAATTTGGTACACATATGCTCATAGGCACTAGAGACGCACTAAGAAATAATTGTAAAATATTTGGCCTTTAAGAGTTGAAACAACACCTAAAAAATAATAATATTGTTTGTTATACTATCCTTAAAGCTAGAAAGCTGAAATTTTGTACATTTATTTCTTGAAAAACACATACAAAGTAGGCCTAAACCAGTTTTACATTTTGTTACTTGCTGCTAAGGGGTAAAAATGTGATAACAACCCCTAAAAACTATAAATATTAATTGGTTTTCTTTCCTTAAATCTAGAGATCTGAAATTTGGCATTTATTATTTTAATGTATTTAATTGCGTAAAGCTGATAAAATCTATCCCGATCGATGCATGCGCATATTAAAGTCGTATCTGTTCGATCTGCAACATCCAGCTAAGACTGTGATTTACCAGCCTGAAGATTTAGCGGTTGAAAAAGAAGACGCTCTTCACTCTGAATTCTTTATTTTTAATTGATTTAAATTATTCACCAAACATACTTTGACGAAGACAATTGACGGGCAGCCAATAAACAAAACATAACAAACTAATTAAAAATACATGAAATTATTCACTTTCGTGAAATGAAAGATGAAAGAAAATGAGGGAGAAATATTACAATTATGTAACACAGTGATGTAAAACAATTCCCCGTAGTGAAGCACGGGTATTCAGCTAGTTATATTATACAATAGCTATTAGTTATACTGTAAGTATTGCAGATGTTTTTATGGGAGCAATAAGTACAGAGATCAAGTAAAAATTGATTAATATTCTTGTATTTTTTGTTTAATCTTATCCATGTAAATTATGTTAAAGTGTTAAGAAAAGAAATCATTTGTATCTATGACTAGCTGGCCCGATCCGGCTTTGCACGTATAGACAAATCAAAGTTAAATGTATATTAACCAAAACAATATATCAATAAATATATTGTACTATATATTTCTTATGCTGATTTTTAGTAACTTTTACCTCCCCAAACCCCCCGTAAAATTTAAATTTTTTTTGAAAACCTTTCTTAGCGAGCACCTACGGCCCTAGAGGAAGATACATACCAAATTTCATTCCAATCCGTTCGGTGGTTTTTGAGATTTCGTGATGAGTGAGCCAGTGAGTGGTATTTGGATTTTATATATATATATAGATTAACATAAGGAGCTCAGATTATTGCTATAAACCAAACGTTTAGTAAAATTTTAATTAGTTTGCTTAACGGTACTATGTGAGATGTAATTAAATTTAGGGAGATGAATGTTCACTCTTAGATAAGCAAACATTTACTTCACGTAGATTCTTTGTCTAGTTGCGTTTAACAAGATAAGCCACGGGCACAGCTTTGTTTTGTTTGTTCTTTCCTAAATGAGTTAAATTACTTAGGTGGTGATTTGTTTGTGTATTATTTCAAGTAAGCTTGTTTATTAAACAAATAAAAGAGCACTGTGGCGTCAAAATCACACTGATTTAAATAAAAACCCGAACCACAAAACAAGGAGCAAAAACTATAACTAAACAACTAAATTGTAAGTTAAGTTTAATACCTTACCCTTATGTACATTTCGATGACATGGTCATCATCCTCAGAGGGTTTTAACACTACTTAAGTATACATAAAATATTACAGCCCTATAAATACTGTACACGCCCTAGCCCCACTCCTTCCCATACCGGTTAATGCAAGACCGACCTGGTGGGGGAGGGGAAATATGAGGAGCCACATTAAATCTACTACATGTATCTATTATTAACAATAAAAGCCAATTTAACAATAACTTATAAAATTATTAAATACAAAAAATAACAAACTGGTCTACTAAAACTATAAACAGTCAAACAGAAATTAAAATAATAATAATAGAATAAAATTAAAAACTAATAGGCCTAATAAAATAAATAACAAACCAAAGAAATTAAATACTTAATAAAATAACATAAACTTTAAAACTGTTTTTATTTAAATCAGTGTAAGCTTGTTTAGCTTAACTATATCATGCAACAATCTTTATTAATCACTTATTTTAGTCATTTAAATTTTGTCAGAAATGATAAATGTTTTTGAAGTATTTCAAATTATACGTTTGACGTGTAAAACCAAAAACTTAAATCTAAACAGTTAACGTAAATTTAAAAATTGCTAAGTAAATCAGTAAATTAGATTTTCAGAAGGTTTTAACTACATATTTCCAAAACGTTAAATAAGTGAAAGTATGCCATTGAGTATACAGGTGGTAAACCCGTATTCTGTCTGATTAAGCTGAAAAATAGTACAATTAAGGTCTGAGGGATTTGCATGAAGGATTCCATATTTTTTTGCAATTCAATAGATGCATTTGAGGCAACTACAAGTATAATTAAGTTAAGAATGTAAAGTTTCTGGAGCTGAGTGAATTCAAACTAAAATTGGAGTAATCACAGAAAAATATTACCTGCAAGAATAAATGTTCGTTGGTCTGTACTCTAAAACCATTGGACAAATCTCAATCATTCGGTATTCGTACTCATAAGGTGAGTAAAACTCTACTCTAATCGTTCAGTCTAATCATTCCCACGAGATATCGAGATAAGCAAGTCACTCATCTATATGACCCTTAGGTTTGGAGCTTTTACCAACATTAAAGGTTTAATATTCTATGGTTTGAAAAATTGTTTTAGGTCAAATCTTATTTAATACATTCATATAATATTAAAATTAGTTTAAATTAAAGATTAATAAAAAAAACTAATTATTCCACATTGTGTTTTAGCTACAGAGTGTGTTTTTATCTATGATGTTTCTTCTAAAACTAACATTTGCTAGAACTCTAAACATTGTAATTATTATTAGTTGTGATGCACTAGCATCACTATAATTACTGTGAGATTATTAATAAATATCTTCACACGTTACTTTTAAATATTTTGGTCCTTTGTCTAATAGAGACAAGTGTAATAACAAGAAATCAAAGATATAAAAATTATAGCCATTTCCCCAAGCTACAAATACATTTAATAAATCTTGATTCAATGTTCAGATGTGTTGAAATCATAAATTTGTTAAATAAATTATACTGTCAAGTAAAGCATTCTCTTATATTTATACAAATTAGAAGTAAGGGGTGATGAAATTAAATAAACTGATTTTGAATATAACATTTGTTTTTAATTCTAGATCTGACTGTAACAAATGGACTATAACATCAATTTTAATAAGAGAAATACATAGGAATGTAGTTTTGAATTAGAATAAAGCTTCTCTGGAAATGAGTATTTGTACAAAACAGGGGCTTTTTATTGATATTTTTAAAGTTTTGTTTTAACGTTGCACTGGACCATTCACTCCCTCAATCACACTCATTCAACACTCGGTTCAGAATTTTACGTCCGCCAATCGAAAAACCTCAAGATATCCCCACACTACTGTGCGTTGCGACTATGCGAACCTACTACAATAAAGTATCCCACATTGTCCCTCAGCTCGGAATCGAAATGGGAGCACCAGACACCTTTTTTGCCAGCTTCGCGGCACACCTTTGATGTTCGGTGAATGCTGCGAACGGCTACAAACGGCTGTGACACTGGCAGGTACACCCGTACACCGAGCTAGACTGAAAAACGCAGGCAGAAACCACTTGAAGTAGTGGAAGGCAGGACTGCTCAAAATCGCTCAGTCGAGCCCGGCGTCCTACTTGAAAGCTCCCATTGAAATACTGCGTAATCAGCTTCAAGCGATTTTCGCCCAGCCTGGCTTTGGTGTGAAACCCGCCTAAGAGACCGATGATTCAGAGTCGAGGAGCCCGAAAAGTTTAAAAACCAGCGTTACTTAAACTTTTCTATTATTAACTTTTTCGGCATGAAAAAGTTTATAACATATATCGATGAGATTATTGTAATCAAAATAAGACCAAAGATGCTATAATTTTTATCACATTTAGTGATTAATACTTATTGGATAATTCATTTCACTTCACGATTAATTAATTAAAAAATAAGTAACCCAAAAGGGGGCACAACATGGAATACAAACAAACAATGGTGTACACTGACAAACGCCGCGTCGTCACAAACAAATAAAAGGTCGAAAGGCGTCCCGAAAAAGGAAAATATTTATACGTAGATACCTGAACACCGGCCACACGGCAATTTAGCGCCTGTGTTTGTGTGTTGTGTTCTCGCAATAAGCTTGCTTGCATTTAATTCTTCTTGCATAACAAAAGTTATTTCTTGCTATAATAAAAGAAAAGTTATTTCTTGCCATAATACGTAAAATTTGTTTAGGTTTACAGTCTTTTACTGAGGATTTAAATTTCCGATAAATTCGATTGACTAAATAAGAGACATTTTGCCAAGTTGTTGCTTAAAATAGTACGGTATGTGTCTCTAAAATTTGCTATAATATGCTATATACAAGTACAAAAATAGTCACATATACATGTGTACTTTTCTTACAAAAGTAAGTATATCATCTGCACCCTTAAACTCGGCAAAGATACGTAAAATAGGAGTTTTAGAAGTGAAAATTTCAAAAAAAATGTTTGATTAGTTCCGGCTGCGTTCCGGTACTGGAATAATTACGAGTAAACCCCTGGTACAAAATAAAATGTATTTAAAATTTATAAATAAATAAACAATTGATGGGGGTAAATAATATTATTGCATGATAATGTAATCGTATTTACTGAAATAATAATATCAGTTCAGTTACAGCTTTGTACTTGAACATAATTAACGAACTTAACACATAACACCAACTATCCTATGCAAAAGAACTTGACAATTGTCGCTAAAGATAGAATAAAAGAATACTTTGATTTTGGTTTAAAGCATACAATACAGTAAACTAAATTATAAATGATTTTTATACATTTTACTTACACCGTCTGTGACTTCTAAGGTTTTCCCCCTTAAATTATAATTCTCATAATGCTTAGAATTGTGTTTAATTAAAAACATTATGTATAAGGATAACATAAAAGAATACTTTAATTTTGGTTTAAAGCAAACAATTACTTCTAAATTTTCTTTTCCTTAAATTGTAAATCTCGTAAAGCTTTGAATTAAAAAAATATATGAGATTTTCCCTACTTGAAGGAATTCCTATTTTTCCACCTGATGTATGGATGTCCTAACAATTTAGAACAAACCATGAAGAAATTAATCAAATACAATGTCTGCCTCTTATTTCAGCAAAAACATTACGGTACAACAATTAAAAAAATATTATACACAATTGTTATTTTTTAAGAATAGAAACTCTCTCCGACAAAAGGCACAGTACAATAGAGTCTTAGTCGTATATATTACCCACTTTCTTTTTGTTTGTCTTCTACTTCTTAAGATGTTAGTTCAATGTATTAAATTTGCCTCAAGAACGTAATGTAAATAAATATGCTTGACGCTTAGTACCACATTTAAGGCGTTCTTAAAATGTGTGTTAAGTATAAATCAGTATTAAAATTAACATAAAATATACTTTATTATTAGATTTTTTAGTTGAAGCAGGAAAATAAAACCAACTAAATAAAATTTTTTTAAATTACGGATTGTTATTATTTTGTTAGTTGCAATAAAACAGGTTCATAACTTTGGTGGATTATTCACACATAAGATATAAGCAAACAGTTTATATTTATTACAAGGAGATTTCTACAACTTATTCATGTAGTTTACAGTAAGTGAATTTTAACTATTATACAGTACTTGCTCCTTTGCTCTGATCCAATCATGTACATAAGTAACAATGTTTACCCACTGTTAGAAAAAAATCAAAATTCAAACTAATTATTTGAAAATAATACTATACTAAATTTTACGTATCTAACTAGGCAAAACGTATTTAAATACATTCAAAATAAAAAATGTGCAATGAGATAGAATTTTATTAAAAGATTTATTACCAATTACAGTTATTTTAATCCTTCCTTCTGCTGGCCGGCTTCCAGCTAAGTATAATCGTTGTCCATGGTAGGATAGTTTGGCGAGAGGCCAATGGTTTCTGTCATTCAGAATCTCTTCTATTCCCAGCACCTAGGTTCTGAGAATATCAATAAGGAAGATGGGGTATTGCCAGCCAAGACGAATGTTACAGTTAACTTAATGCTTCCTTCTGCAGGCCGGCTTAAAGCTAAGTACAAACGTTGTCCGTGGTAGGATAGTATGGCGAGACCCCAATGGTTTCTGTCATTCAGCATCTCTTCTAGTGAC
>JAGFPH010002962.1:52814-64233 GCA_018207615.1 Philaenus spumarius | reverse complement strand
AAAAAAGTCCATTAAACTCATTTTTGTTCCCATTTGTGTTGTTTTTATGAAAGTTTATTGAAGAAGGTTTTTAGCAATTATAGTCATGAATAATACAATGTTATTGACTATATAAAAATAAAAATAATAAATAAAATAAATGTTATATTTTCCGGAACATAACAACAAAATTGTAGTAAACAGGAAGCTTTTCTCATTTGTCAACTTAATTTAACCCAGAATGCAAGTTGGATGTAAACAAGACTTAGTTATACATGGCACTTTGTTAAATGTATGGAAGTAAAACTTGTCAGAGTTAAGTCTCCGTGGGACTGCTATGTTTGAATAATATAATAATGGATGTAATAATTCTCCCAGTTGTGCTACTTTACTTAATGTTACGTACTGAGAGAACATTAAATAAATAAAGTAAAAGAACACGTACATAACAAACAAAAAATATACGAACCTTTTATTTAATGTTCAAGGGGCCAAGTGAATGTTAATAGTAACATTCCTGAAATGGGTAATTAACAACCTAAACTAAAACTTAATATACAAAGTCTTAATAATTAAGTCCAACTGATGTTTGATTATTTTGTAAAATCGTAAATGAAGGTCTACAGAAAGTGTTTAAATTGATGGAATGGAAGTTACAGCTGATCACGGTACGATAATATACATAGATAAATGCATACGATAGATAAGATATTGATCTTGAAATCATATATAATTATGTAGATAGTTTAAAAACATTGAAAGGCATACAAATAAATATTTGTAACACAAGTTCATTACGTAATTTTACTCAAAGTTATTTATTAAAATCCTCAAACCGCAACTTGTTATCTTCTATATAAATAGTGTCTGTCTGTGATTTCAAAATATAAGCTTTTTTCTAAGATCATTGGTTATTCACACATTACAAAAACCTGAACACACACTTACACATTTTTTATCTGCCTAACTGTCTGTTTGTACGTCTTTCTGTCTGTCTGTTTATCCGTTTGTTTGGCCACGCTAATCTCCGGAATGGCTGCTGAACCGATTTTGACGAAACTTTCATTAACATGTAAGAGGACATTTCAGAGAATATTTTAGGCTACAACTTAATCTGAAAAAAATTAAAAATACTGTAAAAAATTTTAAAAACGTAAAAAGTCTACTTATAACATAAGATAAAGTAGATTGATAACTACTTGTCTGGGTCTTTTACATTATCTCCACGTCGGATTCCCTCTTTGTGTTGGTTTTTTAAAATATGTGAGCTCTTGACAGGGTAGGAGATTGTGAAAGGAACGCATTCTTTTGTTGACTACAGTAATATTTATTGTAACATTTTTCTTTGCTGTGATGATACTTTCAGTATTGTTATTTTCATTTTTAAATATTACTAATACTGCGTCATGTATACATCCAATACCAGAAAAGATTTTCTCTTGGTCATCAAAATTGTCCATTGCTGCTACTATTGTTACATTTGGTTTAATTTCCTTTCGAAGGAGTATGCCTGTACTCCGAGAATTTTTATTAATTTTTGTTGATATCACTATAATTTAAAAAGGGGGAAGTAATAACAATCATGACTTACAACTTTGCATATTAGACAAACTCAAAGCGAAACAACCTATTTTGTTTGGAGAATTTAGTAAAAATTCGATAATTATTGTATTGCAACAACTAAGTAAAAAAACCTTTATTACCTACTACATAATATATTTCAGTAATTGCTATTACACAGCTAAACTCTTGACTTAGTATTAGTTTTACTACTCACTTGTAAAAATAAATACCTTTTTGCATAGTAATAATTTGTTTACACAAATATTATTTCTAGGTATGGCGCTACAAAAGCTAATAAAACTCACTTATAGTAGTAGTTTATTTATTTGTCTGATTTTGATGAAACAATACATGCAAGTAACAACATTAATAATACTCGCATGAATTCATATTTCCTATGTTTCTTCTATTTCTAATTATTACAATGACCAGCTAATTATTTGTGTCCATGAAGCCGTCTCTAAATCTGAGGGGGTTTTGTCAGTCATGTTTAACCCATAAATATATATAACTATAAATAAAATAGGTTCATGAGTCTTGACAATTCACAAGAATATTTAAACACCTATTTAGTTTGATATATCAAGTATACACCTTAGTAAATCCAGGATGTACTAAATATTTTATTAAAGTTTTTACTTTGTCAAAGTTAGATCTCTGTCTCTTTATGTCGAGTGTGGTAAATATAAGTAACAAGTTTTAAAGATCCGTGACACAACAGACTACAAGGCGGATAGTAATATTATCTTCTAAATAATATGTGATTAAATATACGTTACAAATTAAATTAATTAATTTTATTTACTAATATTTTCAGTAAATTTTTCAATTTAAGTTATACGAAGTACTCGTTTAATTAATTGTCTTTATAAACAGTACATTCAACGTTGGGGAACACTTCTAGCTTCTTAATTAATCACAGGATTGAAATCGGATGACGTACATTATATGTTCATATCTTTACAAACATTAATTTTCAAAGTTTATTTTACAGCTTTCATATTACAACTTTCACTCTTGGAAGCTCCTGAAAAGAATTGTCTTTAATTTAAGGATCCGTTAAGTACACTCGAGGACATAAATATAAACACTTCTAACCCCAAGCAATAAATAACATAAAATGAAGCAATATTTTGCAGCTGTGGAATCAAAATCGTTTGCAGCTGACAGGTCAACGAACTTAAAACTTTATTATCAAAATACTTAGGCAACACCGAAATATAGTGGTTATTTTATGTCAGAAAATAAGTAAGTATAAGCTGATATATTTTCTAAAAAATAATTTTATATCATAACGATTCTGATCATCAAACTTTTTACGTTTTCTTTGTATATTTTATTTTAAGAGATTAATTTCGTTCAATATTTTTTACTTTGGGAAGCATATTTATACCATGAATGTTTACTCATCTTCTATTTAATGCATTACAATATCATAATTAAGTAGGAAAGTGTTTTCATATCTATTCAAAACATATTTAATTAGTAAATTAATGTTCAAACTTCATAGTCCAAGAAACTTGAAAGAAAAAATTGCTAGAAATTATTCTACCCGGAACCAAGCTATTTTCTCTTATGTAGGCCTACTATTTTGATAGTTATTACATGTTTTATAGAAATAGAATGAGCTTTTCAATATAGATGCATTCATAAATTAATTTATTGAACATAGATAACATTAATATTGTCAATTTGATAACCAATTATAAGTTTATGTATCTTGATGTATAATACTCTAATTATTTTACATACAGAGTGTTCATAAAGTCCCTTTCACCCTTCTCTTATTCCGTTATTGAAAATAAGTTTAAAACTCTTTTTATAGGCCTATATCAATCTAGTGTTGCATCACAATACAAAATGTTTGACCTATCTGACTCTTACGATTTGGGGGGGGGGCTTAGGGGGGTTAACAATTTCAAATATAAAGGTAGGTTATGTAATAAACCATTATAAAGATCATTAAAAGAGAAACACAATGGTGCAAACTAAAGCTTAAAATCTTATTTCGTTTCAAAGTAATGGACAATAAAAGTTCTGAAAAATAACATACAACCTAATTATTCTTAATATTAATAAATTAATAACGTTCTTTGATGTTATGATAACAATATCATTTTCCAGAACTTTGATTGTACATTGCTTTGAAAAGAAGCAAGTTACTTGTTCTATATTTTCGTTTTATATTTGAAATTCTTTACCCCGTCCTACCACCTCAAGCCCCCAAAATCATAAAAGTTCAGATATTTTAAGTAAAAGAATGTGTCCTGTTATGCAACACAAAATACATATAAAGTTTTGTTAACTTATTTTCAATAACAAAATTATTAAAGGGGGTTAAAGGGACTTTATGAACACTCTATATATCTATGTTTACAAATACCAATACAAATATTACATAATATTATTATATATGATAATGTTCTACTTTGATTGCTTTTTTGTACACTAGCTCTATTTTTATTTCCGATCTCGAGTTTGTTCCCTGAGGAGCTATATTTGTTATGATCAGAAAATATTTTCGCCTTACCTGAATTCTTATAATTAGAGCACTTTATGACATGTATTTTATTAATTCTATAAATGATTTTAGCAGCCTTTTCAAGAACAAAATAATTTATTGGACAAAACTGATTATTTAAATTTTATTGTTCGCAACGGCGTATTAAATACAAAAAACAATTAATAAAAGAATATAATATGTTTACAATAAATTTTTTCGTCGATATTTACCACTGTAAGATGTGAGTTGCTTTTATTTAAAATGATTTCAACTTTTTTAAACTTTTCCCTGAATTTTATTTATTTATTAATTTTTTATTTTATTATTCCTTAGGATCGAAAACAACTTGATGGTTTCTTACTTACAAGAAAACCAGATGTTCTGGCTTCGGTCCTTTGTCCTGGATTCTTCTCCTGGTGAAATTGGTCTTCCGGAATTCTCCCAAGTTCTGCGAAGTTCCCAAATTTTAAAAGTAGAACGCTTTATACGGCCCGTTATTCCTTACCGGAGTTTAGTTTCGAAAAGCCCGCACACCGATTTTCTGCAAGATTAACTTTCCCTGGCTTATGTTGATGACGTTACAAGTCCGCTTCATTTGCAAGTATTCCAAGGTAGTCGTTCCCTCAGCTAGCCTCTGGAAAGCCCTTCTTAGGATCTCTGAAGTATGTGGTGTCGGTACGGTATCTCAGCCTCAACTAACTAGAAAAATCTCCGACTTTAGGTTTGTCACCCCTCCCTTAGTCAACAAATTTCCTTCATTAAAAATTTGGTGAAAATTCTATTTCGACCGTTTTAAATCTTCTGTTTATGTTTAAAATATTCCTTGATTTTTTCTATTACCTCCTGCATTTTTTTAAATTTGTACATCTATGCCGAATTGTTCTATATTGCATTGTTTTCTTTTTCTATAATTAGTCCTATCTTTGACTTTCGGCGTAGCATCTTCGTTCTCTCTTACTGAGTCGACCCGTCGTTTAATTACTTTTCCATTTCTTGTCGGTTCTTGAAATTCCAAAACCTCCATAACTCTTTCCTCCTTGGCCCAAATTTCAATTTGATGGCCTCATATTGTTCATGACGACCTTCTGCTCATCTAACTCTTTGAATTGAAGTCGTACTCCCATTATTCACCATGTTATCTGCTCACAAAGTTTTTCATACATTTATTTATTTATTTAATTTATTTTCCTGGAATGTAATCAATTTTATTTGTATTTCTTCTATCTTCTTCAGATTGTTCCCAAACAAACGAAACTGATTTCGGATCAAGCTGCGTTGTTTCTCCAGATATCGTCTGTTTTCTGAAGCCTAACTTTACGCTCCCGATTTTGACTTTTATCCCCCTCCCCCCATTTTGACTTTTCTCGCATCTCACGCGATATTATATTACCTATAGCTATTATCTAACATGTTATATATTTTAAAATACAATTTTATAATTATTTCTTCTTTTAGTTGATTTGAAAGTTTTTTGTTTTTATTATTTAATTACTCTGATTCTAATAATGACTTTTTGTTGAAACCTTGCATAATTGTTCTATATTAGTATAGTTATTCTCCCCTATTTTCTCTTATTTGAATTCCCTTTTAGTTTTAAAGTTATTATAGGCCTTTTTGTTCTAAGAATGACTTTAAAAGCCCCTTTTTCCTGTTTAGTTATTATTATTTTTAAAATGAATTTAGTTAATTATTATTATCCCCTGTTATATCTCTATTAGGTCTATTTGTTTCTTTTTTTAATTTATTTAAAACTTTAAAAAAAATTATTTTTTGTCTTACTTTTTGTTCTGTAATTTCTGAACTAATAACTCTATTAAATTTCCTTTAATACCTTTTTAATTAGTTTTTTATCTCTTTCTAACTAAAATTATTAACAAAATTTACAATTATAAAATTTAACATTGGTTTAAATGACCCTGGCAACAGAGAGACGAGGATTTTCAGATCTCCTCTGCCTGTTATTATACTACAATTATTCATAAAAACTTTTCTAATTTCATTAACAACTTTTAAAATGTGCAAATTTCGTGAAATACTTATTCTTTCTTTTAATTTTGTCTTGTTTAGCTGATTCTGATTTATTCTTTAAAATTTGAATTCATTAAAAAAGTTTTATTATGCTTTAATTAGCTAGTCTAATTAGTGCTTTGCAACATGCTAATTAACAGTTGCAATGTGTATAGGTCTAAAGGGATTTTCGAAGCCATTTCAAAAATATTATGGAAAACTGAAATATATTCAGTAAAGATATCGAACTGGCAATGTTTAGTTAATTTAATGTGTTTTATAGTATCACTACTTTCGATAAAGGTGAACAGTGTTATGTAAAAATAACACATAAAGAACAAGGGATTAGCACAAAAATACGTCTTAAGGGTAAAAAAAACTAGGTGACTACACTATTCCTAAAATGTAATCTACCCATGTACCCATGTTTCGCTAGGGAGAAATAATTAAAATTTTAGAATTCAGAGAGAAGAGCGTCTTTTTTTCAACCTCTAAATCTGCAGACTGGTAAATCAGTCTTAGCTGGATGTTGCAGATCGCAAAGATACGTCTTTAATTTGCGAATGCATAGATCTGAATAGATTTGATCAGCTTGAATAGATTGATCTGAATATTTTCTTAAAATTAATAAGTGCCAAATTTCAGCTCTCTAGCTTTAAGGAAAGAATACCAATTATTATTTATTGTTTTTATGCGTTGTTACACATTTTCACCCCTTAGCAGCACGTAACAAAATGTAAAACTGGTTTATTTTTTATATGTGTTTTTCAAGAAATAAATGTACAAAATATCTGCTCTCTAGCTTTAAGAAATTCATAAAAATGTATATTTATTGATTTTAGGGGTTGTTATGACATTTTAACCCCTTAGCAGCAAGTAACAAAATATAAAACTGGTTTACTTTTTATAAGTGTTTTTCAAATAAATGTACAAAACTTCAGCTTTCTTGTTTTAAGGAAAGTATAATAAACAATATTTATCATTTTATGTATTGTTTCAACCCTTAAAGGCCAAATATTTAAAAATATTTTCTTAGTGCGTTTCTACCGCCTATGAACAATATGCGTATTAAATTTTAATTTCCTAGGCGGTAATCAATAAAAATTTATAGTTTTAGTGGTTGTTACTACTTTTCACCCCTTACGTGACAAAATGTAAAACTGGTTTGCTCTTTATATGTACTTTTCAAGAAATAAATTTATAACATTTCAGCTTTCTATCTTTAAGTAAATTACAACAAACAATATTTATTTTATTGTTTCAACCCTTAAAGTTCAAATATTTTAAAATCTTTTCTTAGTGAGCCTCTGGCGTCTATGAGCAATTACGACATATACCAAATGTCACGTTCCTAGCCGGTATAGCCCAGTATAATAAATATCCAAAAAGTGGTTCAGCTTATTAACTGTAGCAAAAGATATTTGTTTCTAGGATTCTTTTGTACAGTGTGAGTATGCCAAATCTAATTTTGCGACCTCGAAAGTGGGGGGACAACTTTTGGGGGCCGAAAAACATTGAAATTTTCGGAATTTTTCCAGTTTTTCGTTTATAATTGGAAAACAGTTCATATTTTGTAAACAACCGTACTATAGTAAATTAAAGAAGACAAAAATACGCGTTGATTAAAAAAAACTAAATTCAAAATTGATTAATCAGTTCGTTTTTTATGGGGATTCAAAAAAACAGCAAATTTTTCCAACTTTGACAAAAACTGTGTTTCCCCATTTTAAATGAGCTGTACTTTCCAACATCAAATTTTTTCAATACCCCGTCTCCCTAAAAAAAAATTGTTAGGCATTAATCCGTGAGTTCAAAAAGCACAAATGTATTCAAATTGGTGCAATTTTGAAATTTTTTCGAATCATAAAGCAAAATTGGAGAAAACCTTAAATTCACACTATCGGGTTTTCGCTCTTTGTCTCCGAGTCCGGGAATCAATTCTGACTGCATTCTGAGGCTTAAGTATGAATGCATTTGGAAATTTGTTTAAGGGATTTTGTGAACATTTTAAAATACACATTTTTATGACATTTACCTGTAATGCTGGTTTCTTGTTTCCAATATATATTCTGGATTACACAAACCTTGAAAGTTGGCTCCCATGTGCTGACTGTTGTTGATCCTACGACGTTGTTTCAACGAATCTGCATAGCGAAACAGTCTAACAAAGATCTGAAGCACTACTTACTTCACCCATGAACTAGCACCGTATCCATTATCATTGATCAACGAAGATGGATTACAGAAGGGAACCAATTCAACCAAATCTCTGTTTTACAAGGCTTTCAAGACAGCTGTTCCTACAGGCTTACAAGATAAAATGGTTGTTAATGGAGGATTTCTCCTTCACAAAGTTGTATGAGACAAGCATGAATCTTTTGTTGTCATTTGCACAAAAAGTATGTAAGTTTCATCAACAGGCTTTACGGATCAAGAGTGATTGTTGTGTTTGATAGATACCCATGTGAGACTAAAAAGCGAGGCACTAAAAGCTCAGAAAGAGCTCGGGATTCGAAAGAGAATACGTCAGCCGATATAATGTTTTATGAGAGTACACTCCCGGCTGTTTGCCAGAAGAATTTATTGTAAATGGAACGAATAAGAGCTGCTTTATTCAAATGTTGAGAAAATATCTTTAAGAATCTTCCATTCGAGTATTGGAGGCAGCAGAGGACGCTGCTGTACTGATTGTCACAACAGCTTGTTCTCAGTCACCCAGCTTTGACACTGTGTTTGTGGTCTGTGAGGATATTTTCGTCCTATTCATCCTGTGTGGGCTCCCAGCAATGCCACATATAGCATCATTTACACCCCCTGAAGCCATAAAAGACGGGGCAAGCTGACTCATACTACTCCATCTCATCACACCAGTTCGAGAAAAAACACCTCCTGCTGGCACATGCCTTCTCTGGGTGCGACACAACCTCCACGAAATTTGGGCATGGGAAAACCAAACTGTGTACTCTCATCGACAGTACCCCAGCTTTGAGGGAAGCTTCTGTGTTGTTCTACAAGGCATCTGCAACTCCAGCAGACTTCAGCAGAGCTGGCGAGAAGATCTTAAAGGCAATGTATGGCATCGGAAGAAATACCATCCGCAGTATCAATTAGCTGAGGTATCTCTCTTTGTGAAGATGTCAACGAAGGCGAAGTTCTGCTTGCCAGAATTCCTCCCACACTCGATTCTGCGGACCTGCACAGCTACAGACATTTCTCTAGGTTCAGTGGGATGGGAAACACGCTGGCCCCTCTTGAAATTAGGTTGGAGGCAGTACAACCTCAGACTCTCTCCCATTCTCATAATGAAAGAACCTGCTCCCCAAGAGCTTCTAAAAATGGATGCACCAGTGCATGCACTTGTAGCAAGTCAGGTCTCAAGTGCACCTCTGTGTGCAAGAACTGTGTGGGGAGTTTTTGCATAAATGCTCCATACATCGAACTAGACGTATACTTGGACGGTGACCTCGCTGAGGAGGAATATGAGGATGAGGAACTTTGGAGCGAGGAACTTGAGGAGGACGAAATTGACGATAAACAACCTGACTCAGCAAATAACTCCAACCAGCATGAGGACAAATAGCCTTAACCGTAACCATCAAAACAACCAAAAGTATTGTAAATATTTCCATTTTCTATGAAATTATTGTAAGCATTCATTTAAATAAGTGTAATTCATTTTGGGTAACGTTGGAAATAAAAAAAGTAGGAACTTTCCTAGATTTTAAGTAGTCAATACAATGATTTTTATAAGTACTTATTTAACTGTCTCTTTTCCGATAATTTTATTATAATATATAGCCCAGTCGGTATAGGTTAAAACTACCAGTAATTTGCAATACGGCTGATTTTTTTTATAAGTACCTTAAAGTATGTAGATTAACATAAAAAAAAGTTTACCAGTCTATCGATTTCCCAAAGTCGAAAAAAAATCGATTATCATTTTGTTTTCGATTATCCTTAATATTTCGAGCTGGGGTGAAGATAGAGAAAAATAGAAAATACCACCGTGTAGGGGAGGTATTTTTCAATAAAAATGGTCATGTGTATTTCTTTCGTCCGAGCAATGATTTGTCTGGAAAAAATTCGATAATGCAGGTATGTATTTTGCAGCAGGGGAAATCATTAAAAGGGGACATCTTATTCATATATGAAGCGTTGGCTCATTCTAAATTAATTGGCCAAATTTTAATATATCGAATTGAAACTTGACATAGGTGTTCAAATATATATTTTAAACATTTATGCTGAGTCTCAGCTTGTTATCTTGAAAATGACCCGATCTAGGAGTCGATTTCGATTATCGATTTTAGGAGTACCGGACCCACGAACTAATTTCAATCTATTCCAGTTTCGTCAATTTTTGGAATATCAACATCAAATTTGTATTACAAGTTGAATACACCAGTATAAATATTCTTAGAAAGTATTAATGATTTTTTTCATGTTATTTTTAAAAACGAGGCGCTTGAAAATAATCTACTGTTTTACCTATCTCGTTTTAACTATAACACCTTTGGATTCAACGACTCCATTTTCTACATTTTTGAACATATAGATTTAAAAATTGGTACAGAAGTTAAAAACACAATTGTTTTTTGCTATACTTATTTAAAAAACTATATTTAAAAAATTGACCAATCTGCAGCCGATTAACTCAAGCGTTTTGATGAAAAATCTAAAAAGGTCTAAAATTATACTTTTTTAAGTTACTTGTGCTTTGAAAAGTAAATAATAAAAAAGGTTTATACTCCTTGATCTTGTTTGAATCTATATATTTAACTTGTAAAAAAATTTTCAGGTTGATATTTTGAAAATTTTCTAAACTGGAGCTGTTTAAAATGAATTGGTCGGTCCGGTACTCCTAAAATCGAGAAACCCACTGATAAGTCAAGTGGCTCTAGATCGGGTCATTTTCAAGATAACAAGCTGAGACTCAGCATAAATGTTTAAAATATATATTTTAACTCCTATGTCAAGTTTCAATTCGATATATTAAAATTTGGCCAATTTAGAATGAGCCAACGCTTCATATATGAATAAGATGTCCCCTTTTAGTGATTTCCCCTGCTGCAAAATACATACCTGCATTATCGAATTTTTTCCAGACAAACCATTGCTCGGACGAAATAAATACATATGCCCTTTTTTGTTGAAAAATACCTCCCCTACACGGTGGAATTTTTTATTTTTCTCTATCTTTATCCCAGTTCGAAATATTAAGGATAAAAAAAATTATAATCGATTTTTTTTTCGACTTTGGGAAATTGATAGACTGGTAAACTTTTTTTATGTTAATATACATACTTGAATGTACTTATAAAAAAAAAAATCAGCCGTATTGTAAATTACTGGAACTTTGGGTCTAAA